>JAXQQM020070467.1:0-117578 GCA_034641835.2 Pinus albicaulis | reverse complement strand
TGTTTTTAAAAAAAATGAATAATAATAAAAAAATGACATTTATTTAAATTTGATAAAAATGATCTTATATGAATAAAAATAAAACATTTATTTATTTGTATTTGATTGTTGTCCATTTATATAGTTCTTAAGAAACTATTTTCTTTATCTAACCTTAACAAAAATTAAATGGATTCATTTTTATAGAACTTGCATTAAGAATAAAATTGGGTTTTGCATTCAAGAGAGGGTTTTACTCATCATTAATAAAATATGTCTTAGAAACAATAACACCTCAATCAAATTTTGTATGTTATTTTCTTGCAAAAGTGAAACTTATGCTTTTTCATTGTAACAACTTGTTAAATGACACACTTACCATAAATTTAATGCCCTCTTCTATAGATTCAATGGGTTTTAGCCCAAACCAGATGCTTTGCATTAGTGGATCAATAACACTTGGTTGTCACAGAGTTCCTTTATGAACATATATAAGTTACCATACTAGTTTTACTTGTTTCTTAGTTGTTAATGATTGAATTTTAGTAGTGAATGAACAATAGAGAGGATTCTAAAAATCACATTTCTATGGTTATCAAAGAGATTAACTATGCTAGTGTTTGAGGACATGAAACCAAAGTAATGTCACTACCTTTGTTTTAGGTAACAATTCAAATTTGCACCATACACTTTCAAGTTGATGATAATATTTTGAAAAGTACATTAAAAATATCTCTATTGAGGTATATGCAACTTCCAAGTGACAGGCTTAGTATCTTATGATAAAAGTTGGTAAAAAAATAAATTTTCAAAATAATAAATAATAAAAATAGATATGGTAACCTATAAATGCAATTATATTCCAAAATTTATTGTCTATCTCTATTATTAAGCCATGGGGAAATCAACAAGAACACTAAACTAAAGGAAGTCAAAAGATACAACACAAATTTTACATACAAAGAGCCTATAATTAAATTCAATTAAACTTAAATGACTTAAATGCATATATACTCAATGACTTAAATGTTCTTCCATGAGAAGGAACGAAAAAACTTGAAAAACATGAAGCTTCATCAAGAGCTTGTTAATATAAAATAGAACACCAACTCCTCCGCGCCTTGAATAGTCTTGTGCCATCCATATTTCAGTTTCTTAATAGCAACATCCCTCCCATTCGAAAGTATTCCCTTCTCACAAAACTTATTATAATGAAACTGCCAACAACACATAACTGAGGACAAACTCATCAGAATTATACCTTATAAACTTCACCAAATCATCCTTCGCCAAGCATGTTCCTTCTGTCAAAGTTTATTTTTACTCACTCTGAGTGGAAAAAATTTAACATACAATCACAAGCTAGTTAGAAGCTTCACTTCTCTCTGAAACTCCTCTGCACCTTGAATAGTGTTGTGCCATCCATATTTCAGTTTCTTAACAGCAACATCCCTCCCATTCAGAAGTATTCCCTACTCACAAAACTTATTATAATTAAACTGCTAACAACACATAACTGAGGACAAATTCATCAGAATTATACCGTATAAACTTCGCCAAATCCTCCTTCGCCAAGAAAGTTCCTTCTGTCAAAGTTTCCAGTGGATTCTCTTAGGACCTTGTACTAGAAGAAAAATTGTTCAAAATTTTCACTTGTTGTTACATTTTCATATGCGCAGAGCACCATGAGATATATTTTCTCGTAACGTTTGAACATGAAAAAATTAAAGAATTCAATAGAGGAAAATAAATATAATCACCTGATCTTTCATAGTGATTTCGATGCACGATACATGGACAGAACCATACCCAACACATCACTGCAATCAGAGATGTTCCCCCAATGCTTCTTAATAAAATGTACACTATTTTGGATGACGATTTCACAGAAGAGAGTGTTAGATTCGTTGATCCTGCAATTGAAAGGAAAACAAAACAATCAACAAGCACAGTCACATAGACTAAGTTTTAAAGTTAGAAGTTAAAAACTTTGCATGCAATAATTTTCCCTCGCAAATCTTGCAACAATGTACGATAATCTATATCACTTTGAACCAAGAAAGATTGCATATGCAAGAAGTTGCCGACAATCTAAGAAATCTCGTACTGGAAGTCTAGTTACTGGTGAAAAACGATGTCTGGTTACCAGTGAAAAAACGAGTAGAACCAACAAATATTGCATATGCAAGAAGCTGTCGACAATCTAAGAAATCTCGTACTGGAAGTCTGGTTACCGGTGAAAAACGATGTCTGGTTACCGGTGAAAAATGAGTAAGTTGAGTAGCGGGCATAAAACAACCCGCTTCGAGACCTCAACCTTCTTGTTGGGGAATACATGAGAGAAAAATATCCATAAATTCCCAACTAATGATTCATGTAACAGTTGGAGAGTCAAATTGATGGATAATCAATGGGCTTGGAGATTGGTTACTGGTGGTAGTTGTTTGTGCTATTGATCATCTCATGGTAACTATTTGTGATCATAACTGTATGAAGATGGTCCATTCGTAAAGAAACATGTGGGTGGTCAGTTCCATTCTTCACTGCATATTATGATCAACGATACCAAATCTTCTAATTGTCTAACATACAAGATCTATGGCCCATAGTAACACACCTAGCAGTTAGGAAAGTTGTTTTCAAATAAGTATGCCTTATGACGTAATTATGGAAGATATAATTGAGTATATTGTTTTCATAGGAAGGAAAGACATATTTTTATAAAATAGAGATATAGGTTAGAGATATAGGTATTTTGGGGATGATGTGTGTTATATATTTTTTTGGGTTTTTTTTTTCATTTAATATTTTATTTTGGAGTTTTATTTTTTTTTTCATTCAATTTTTTTTTGGGTTATTTTAATAGAATAAAAAAATTACATTTGTGTTTTATTTGTTTTGAGTAGTTTTTTACCATAAGACAACATTCTTCTTTTGCTGAAAGCTTTGATATAGTTATGACTTATTTAGATAAAGCAGATTTTTGAAGTTTCTTAAAATGTTTTTATTTTATAAATAGTAAAAACAACTATAGTTATTATAGTTATTGAGAGAGATAAAACTCACTACAAGAAATGATTACAACAAATCTATAAGTGTTGACAATAGTTATGATTGTTTCTTTAGAATCTAACATAAAAACCCATAAGAATACAATACATTAGAGTATAAGTGCTAATTGAAGGAAGTGAGATTCTAGTATAATGTTTCCCTATCATTATTCTTCAAATGATATGTATCTCAGGTCCAAAAATAAAGTTCTCTTTGAGAACTTATCCACCACATTATTAAATTCCATTTAGATATGTCCAAAGATCATGACCTAAAAGTGTTCTCTCAATTTCACTATTTTTTTTTCCAAGGTGCTAAGTTTTAGAAAAGGGGAGAGGGTGCAACACTAGGACTTCCCAGGAGGTCACCCATCCCAATACCCACTCTAGGCCAAGTGTGCTTAACTTTGGAGCACGCTTAAGTGTGGAGTTTTGTTGGGATAAGATGCATTTTAAAAAAAAACTGGACCATTTCTTGATTTGTGTGTGTCATTCTTGCACATGGACCATGCTAATCTTCTTTGTATTGCTCCAATTTTATTGGATGGCTTTGAAGAGATATAAGTTTTTTTTGGAGCAAGAAACCTAATTCGTACACAAGAAATATCAATGGAGCTATACTAACATATGATCATATCTAGAGAAGAAATTTATTTGGGATAAATATATCAAATCTACATGGAAAATAGCCTTCAATAAAAAAATAAATCTAGCATATTCTTTCTCATGGACATTTGAAAGGGCCTGTAATATGTTTAAAGTAGTCACTAATGATGTAATACTACCCAGTTAATGGATGAGAGGGATGGATATCTTACAATATTTCAATGCATCTATGGTGGAATGTATTGTTGCACCCTCTATTGCTACTAGCTCACATCTAAGTAATGTTATCCCTATCATTGTTTCCATCCAAACACATGCCAAATGAAGAAATTCTATCAATAGTGAGATGTGAAAATTGACCTTTTTCACTCTCTTAGATCTACAATATCATCACCTACTCACCAAGTGGGTCACACCTTAACACATGGAAGAAAATTTGTTTGACGTATTTGTAGTAGGAAATTTTCCTAGCTATATGTGCATGGACCTTGTAACCCCTGAAGGCACCCCTAGTGCATGTGATTCTTACTGGGACATGTCTATTTTTCAAATATAACCTTTATCCACCCATATTATCCTATTAATTGTCTCCTTCAACTACTTAAGTTAGCTCAACCATGAAGCATGAAAATTGTTCAAATGGTGAAAGTAGTGCATAATTGTCATGATCATTTGATATGTAATTATAATTGGATGGTGTTTGATCTTGAATGATTGGCAAGAATCATGTTTTTTGAAGTAGGATTTGCCACACTTCATAGTTCATTCAATTTATTATTTTATCATGTCATAACATCTAGGACATGGTTTCTTCAATGAAGAGTGTCATCTCCAATACTGAGGTTTTTCTAGTATTGTTCCATATCCTTCTCATACATAAAATTTCACATGCAGTCCCTCACCTCCATTTCACTCATGAAATATTTGTTCCCATTCATGACTTATCTTCCCAAGACTCATCACTATAATTTCTTGGAAGAAGACAACAATTCTACAACAAATTTCTCAGCTTTAACCTTGACAACAATGTTGCTTTTGAAGGGAGAGGTAATTTTAGGGTCTTACTCTAACCCCATTATTTAGATACATTATTAATATATGAGACCACCTTCATTAAACTAATATAGATCCATTTTAGCTACAAATATACTAAGCATCTAAGAGGGATCATATATTTTGAGGTACAAACTTATTTTAAAGTGAAAATTTTGAAAAATGGTTTACACCTCAAGAGATTTAATCGCTCTTCGTGATTTAAGATGGATCTATACTAGTTACACACACATCATGGGAAAAGTTTCAGTAATTAAACTTCATCCATGAATGTGTAAATGGATTAAGATCTTAAATTGATTTTTTAAGTATATAAATAGATTCAATGCCTTGAAAATATTCATTGGCATTTGGATTTTTTAGATTACACCCCGAAATTATACCAAATCTTTAATATATAATTAAAATTCATTGTATCCCTAAATGTGTGAGTGAATTGAAATATTAAAATGATTTTTTAAGTATATAAATGGATTCAATGCCTTGAAAATTTCCATTGGCACTTGGATTATGCAAATTACACCTTGAAATTATACCAAATATTTGATAGATTTTAGAAAAAATAAAGAGGAAAATATATCTGAAAAGAGCCCAAAAAGTAGAATAATAAATTTACTTGAAATGTTTTAACCATAAGATTTTTTTTTTAATTGTTATATATTATATTTACATAGATTTGTCAATTGGAGGAATGGTTTCTGTCTTCCCACCTAGGTTTAAATATGAGCTAGTGATATGATGAGCTATAATGCCTTTATAATTTTATACAAAGATTTATTTTTTTATATATTTCAACCATATATAATATATACATAGTTGATATTTTATTTATTTATTTAATATGTACATTGAAATATTTTATTTAGGAACATAGTTATTCTATTAAATTGATTCTTGTATTGTTAATATATTTTGAAATATACATCAACATTATTTAAACAAATATATATAAATGTTTTATTTATAATCCATATTGAATTTTTTATATTCAAAATTGAATGAATTAAATATATCCTTAATATTAGTATGAAAGAGTAATTGCATTTATTTTACTGTCAATTAATTATTTTTTTTAGAAATTAAAATATTTTATTATGGAAAATATTTAAGTAATTTTTTATAGCAATTTCTCTCTCTCATTAAATTGTTTCTTTTGTTGTAAAATTTTATATTAAGAATGGAATGAATTGCACATCTTCTTAGTATTAAAGAGTAAATGAAATTTTTTACTTTCAATTATTTCTTCTTTTTAGATGTCAAAATATTATATTATGTAAAATATTAAAGTAATTTTTATAGAAATTTCTCTCTCTCTCTATATATATATTTATACATATATGTGAAGTTTGATATTGAAATATATTAATTAGCATGGTTAATATGGATTCACATTTTTAAGAATAAACTTAGCCAACATAGTTAGAGTGCAGATATTCATGTTCTAGAATGTTTTTAATAGGACTAACTATACTGTTTTTTTCTTTTTATTAAGGTGGACATGGCATTTTTCTTATAAAATAATTTATTTTTATGGTAGGCAACATTTTTTTTTTAAAGGGACATGTGTCAGCTCAAGCCTGACCATGGATATAATCACACATCAGTGTTGTAGAATGTGCCTCTTAGTATAATAGGGACCATTAAATAATTAGTTAATAACCCCTCATTGTAAAAAAATATCCTCTTAGTTAATAAATCCAAGTTAGTTAACAGACCCATATGTAGTTAATACTCTTTGTTGATAGAAATAAATATAGTGGAAAGTTATGTAATGATTTTTCAAGAGTTATTAATGTATTTAGAGCATTTCTCTTGGAGGTTTCCCCTTGAAGATGCGAATAAACATAACTCTCTAATTTTTAGATCTTTCTTAGCATCTATTTGTATTTTCTCTTAAGTTCTTTAGTTTTGCACTAAAATTTATGTTGATTACACCACAAGATTTAGAAATTCTATCTCTAGATTAATTTTCAACAAAAATTCTAAATCATGCTCTTGAATTTTTGCATACCGAGTTGAAGTTAAGGTATTAGAGTTACAATGTTGTTTAATGTTGAAAATTTACTTTTTTCTTGAGAAAGTTTCCATAGTTTGTTCTACACTCCTCTTCTACATGCACAACTATGTTAGCCATATAATCCATGGGATTATAGTTTGGGCCAGTGTGTGTTATTGAGATTAATTATTAGAGTAAAAGAAAACCTGAAAATTGAATTGAAATGGTTTTCATATTGTATTAGTATGTACACATTGTACATTATTCTTCTGAAGATATATTAATAAATTTGAGTTCATTTTCTAATTCGTGTCTCCTATAGTGGTATCAAGAGACTGGTTCGAGGAGTATCAGAGCATAGTTTATCTTCTTTGTTGAAATAGTCAGTGCCACTAGTTTGGTTGCCTTCTTGTGCACTTTTTTTTTGGTGTGTCGTGGATGATGTAAGGGGAGCAACAAGAACATTGAATTGGAAGGGATTCAAAGTCACCATCTAATGTTAATGGTTGCACTAATCATCAACCTTGGCGATATTCTCTAGGGGTTTTGAATTTTGTTGAGGTCAATATAGTTATACCTTGACAAGTTGATTTTGTTTCCCAAGACCACAAATTTGTCTCCTCTGTGTTAATTGTCTATCTATTTTGTCTTCTATAAATTTCATTTCAAGAGATGCTTCTCCTTTAGACTCCATGATTCTCACCACCCTTCAATCTGGGTTGTATTCCCGTGTTGACAGTCCTGCTCGACTTATCCCGTAGTAGATCCATGTCATATCACCTAGTACCATCACCCCAGTAGATAATATGCTCAAAATTGTCTCTGCTTCAATCCCCTCATGCAAAAAATCAAATCCAACCAATTCCACGTCGTTGTTTGCAGACCACTCCAACCCTTATATGTTTTGATTCTCTTTCTCAGAAACCAACTGAGATGTTTGAGGCTTCCAAAGACATGCCTATGCCCGTGTCTCCAACAATGTTAAATCCACATTTCAATGGATGGTTTTGCAATGGTATCACATTCATACCATCTTAAATAATATTGGAGATCGGATACTGTGATCACTAAAAAAAATACTGTTAAATAAAATCATACATGACACGGTGTTTTTACGTGGTTCACCCAACCCCGATGCAGGCTACGTCCACACAACATAGGCATCGCGGTTACGTAGTAAACGAAGTGCAAATATCCCTCTCACACCAAACAATCCGTATGGATACCTGTTATATAGCAAAGAGAATCTAACTGCCTCATAAATCCTCTCACATCAAATTTAGGATGCATTAACTCTCTCCCAACAACCTGGAGCTAATCTAGCAACAAATTCCTAATTTTTGTCACCTACTGAGATTTTTGACTATTTTAATAAAACTGAAAATCTCAACAATCTCCACCTTGACAACAATTAGCGTGATGCCCTATTATTATTATTTTATCTTTTCTGCAAGCCAAGAGAAGCCAAACACCAACGCAGCTTCTCCAACAAAACTGGTTTCGTTAATATGTCTGCACAGTTTTCCTTTGTATGCACCTTTTCAAGAGAGACTCCCCTTTCAGTGATAACCTGTCTTACAAAATGGTACTTAATTGGAATATGCTTTGATTTACTATGATAGGCCGGATTCTTAGCCAAATGTATTGCACTTTGACTATCACAAAGTAACCTGATGTTGTCCTGCAACCTACCAAATTCACCAAGAAAACCTTTCAACCAAACCGCCTCTTTGCAAGCATGCGAAGCAGCAATGTATTCTGCTTCAGTAGTGGATAAAGCAACAATGTTTTGTAGCTTTGACATCCAGCTAATAGCTCCACCTGCAAGAGTAAAGACGTACCCCGAAGTTGACCTTCTCTTATCCAAATCACCTGCAAAATCAGAATCAACATACCCGCAAACAAATTCACTACTCTTATTGTAAGTGATACAATAACTACTTGTGCCTCTCAAATACCGAAGCACCCATTTCACTGCTGACCAGTGTTCTTTACCCGGATTTGCCATATACCTGCTGACAACCCCAACTGCATGTGAAATATCTGGTCTAGTACAAACCATCGCATACATCAAACATCCTACTACATTGGCATATGGAATTCGAGACATATAATCCTTTTCTTCATCTGTATTAGGACATAAACTCGAAGAAAGCTTGAAATGGGAAGCAAAAGGGACTGACACAGGCTTCACATTATTCATACCAAACCTCAAAAGTATCTTCTCAACATACTTCTGTTGTGATAGCCACAGCTTACCATTACTCCTATCTCTGAAAATCTCCATGCCCAAAATCTGTCTTGCTGCTCCTAGATCTTTCATATCAAATGTCCTTGCCATCTGAGTCTTCAACCTGTTGATTTCTTCAATGCTTTTGCTTGCTAAAAGCATATCGTCAACATATAACACTAAGATAATGAACATGTCATTACTTAACTGCTTAAAGTAAACACAATGATCATATTCACTTCTTATATATTTTTGACTCAACATGAAAGAATCAAATTTCTTGTACCACTGTCGAGGCGACTGCTTCAGACCATACAATGACTTCTTGAGCCTGCAGACAAATTTCTTATTGCGATGTTGAACAAACCCTTCCGGTTGTTCCATATAAATTTCCTCATCTAAATCACCATGTAAAAACGCAGTCTTAACATCTAGTTGCTGTAATTCTAAATCAAGCAAAGCCACTAATGCTAACACAATTCTAATTGAAACAATTTTAACCACTGGTGAAAAAATCTCATGAAAGTCAATACCGGCTTTCTGAGAAAACCCTTTTGCAACCAGCCGCGCTTTGTACCTGTCTTCCGTATCATTCACACCCCGTTTCAGCTTGAAAACCCATTTACATCCCACAGTTTTCCTGTCTTTTGGAAGCTCAACCAGATCCCATGTGCCATTCTTACTCAAGGCCATCATTTCGTCCTTCATGGCTGCTTTCCACTTGTCACTATTCGAACCTTCTATTGCTTCCTGATAGCACAGAGGTTCATTGTCATTAGCAGTAAATGCAACTGAAGTAACATAATCATCATACCTTCTCGGAGGGCGTTTGATTCTTGTAGACCTCCTTAAGGATGTTTCTGGTGCTTCTGCAATTGGCTGACTACCATCTGTAGGAACTTCTTGCCGATCAGTATCTGAGACCTGTTCATGATCTAAACCTGAACTCTGTTCATGTTCTGATTCTGAAACCTGTTCATGACTAGTATCTGAACTATGGTCATCATGACTATCATTAGAAGTGCTATCAAACTGAATGTGCTGAAAATCAAATACATCATCCTGTTTCAATTTACTATCTACATCTAACTGTACAAGAGAGGATTAATTAAACTTTACATCTCTGTTGATGATTATTTTGTGGGTAGTAGGATCCC
The DNA here is from genome assembly GCA_034641835.2 of Pinus albicaulis. NCBI lineage: Eukaryota > Viridiplantae > Streptophyta > Pinopsida > Pinales > Pinaceae > Pinus > Pinus albicaulis. The sequence goes on along the minus strand of JAXQQM020070467.1, from coordinate 107,507 downwards.
ACAATCTATATCCCTTTGTTCCAACACCATACCCAACAAAGATATACCTTTTAGACTTTGGATCTAACTTAGTTCGTTGATGTTTAGGCACTAGAGCATATGCATCACAACCAAACACTCTGAGTTTAGAATAGTCACAAGGATGTCCTTTCCATACCTCTTGCGGAATCTTGCAATCTATCGCCGTCGATGGAGATCGGTTTATCACATAACAAGTTGTTGCCACTGCTTCCGTCCACAACTCCTTCTGCAAACCAGCGTTACTCAGCATACTCCTTGCTCTCTCCAAAAGAGTCCTGTTCATGCGTTCAACAACTCCATTTTGCTGAGGAGTATAAACAATAATCTTATGTCTCTCGATCCCTGCATCCTTGCAATAGTTTTCAAACTCCTTGGAGGTAAACTCACCACCATTGTCAGTTCTTAAACATTTTATAGTTCTACCAGTGATGTTTTCTACCAATGCTCTAAACTGTTTGAAAATTGTAAAAACATCAGACTTCTTTTTCATCATGTAGACCCACACCTTCCTAGAAAAGTCATCAATAAATGATACAAAATAAGACGAACCACCATATGAGGTTGTAGGGGCTGGTCCCCAAACATCTGAATGGATATAATCAAGTATGCCTTTACTAGTATGTTTGTCTGTTTTAAACTTTTGTTTACTTTGTTTTCCAAACAGACAATGCTTACAAAAATCTAACTTTCCAGACTTCAGATTTGGAAGTAACTTGCGATCAGCCAAAATTTTCAACCCTCTTTCACTCATATGCCCCAATCTTTGATGCCATAAGTGAATGGAACTACTGTCATGTTCAGACACAATAGACACAAAATCTGACACTGTACTTCCTTCTAACTGAAACAGATTTCCTACTTTCTTAGCTTTCATTACTAGTAAGATACCTTTATAGATTTTCATAACTCCACCTTGAATTACAGTTTTATATCCATTCGTATCCAATGCTCCTAAAGAAATTAGACTTTTCCTTAAGTCTGGAACATGTCTCACATCTGTTAATATTCTAGTTGTGCCATCAAACATTTGCAGTTGTATACTTCCTATCCCAACAATATTAGATGTGACATCATTACCCATGTACACGACTCCATCATTAAATGATCTATATGTCTTAAACCATTCTCTATGAATACACATGTGGTTTGATGCACCGGAATCTAACAACCAATGTTGATCATGATTTGACATATTAACAGACAACACTTCGTCGCTCATACCTGAACCAGATGCCAAACCTGTATCTGTCGTGTTTGCTTCCTTCTTCTCTGTTGATGAAGCTTCTTTAGCAGCCTGCTGTCGCTTCCAGCAATCCTTCTTCAAGTGTCCAGCTTTCCCACAATGCCAGCACTTCACCTTTGTCTTCTTTCCTTTAGACTTTGAACGAGAGTTGCTATGCTTACCCCTGGAGTGTCTCTCTCTTGAGCGACCTCTGGCCATCATTGCCTCTGATGTAGAGGTGTCTGTATTCGACTTCTTCCTTGTCTCCTCAGACAACAAGGCTCCAACCACATCGTCAAACTCAAGGACGGCTGCAGTACTAAAGCTTATGGAAGTAACAAAGTGATCCCACGATTCGGGCAATGAACACAATAGAGTTATTGCCTTATCCTCTGAATCATATTTTACATCTAGACTTTGTAATTGTACCACTAGAGTATTGAAAACATTCAGATGGTTAGTAATCGAGGTACCTTCCTTCATCCGCAAACCATAAAGCTGCCGCTTCAGGAGAATCCGATTTGTCAAAGATTTCGTCATGTAGAGCTTTTCAAGCTTTATCCACAAGCCTGCGGCGGTTTTCTCTGACACAATGTTGAACAGAACATCATCCGCCAGACATAACCGATTTGCGCTCAAAGCTCTGTCATCCAACTCATCCCATTCATCCTCCGTCAAGGAAGAAGGCCTTTTGCTTTTCCCCAACAGCTCTTTCGCCATGCCTTGTTGTACCAGGAGATCATGCATCTTTACTTTCCAGATCTCAAAGTTGTTTTTGCCATTGAACTTCTCAATTTCAAACCGGGCATTTTGAGTTTTTGCCATCTTGTATCAGCAAAAAACACAATAATCTCCAGAACCCAACTTTTAAATAAATAAATTAAAAAAAAAAAAATTGCCCAGCCTAAAGCATGCTACCCTTCACCTTATAAAAAATTCCTTTCACTTTATACCATATGCAAATGGTAATTACATTATCAAATTTCAAATCGATTTCAAAAAACTACAAAACAATCGATTATGTATATCGATTTTAAATATAATCGATTTTATTTGACCTTTTTAGAAAACTCTAAAATCGATTTGTTAAAACCTCTTCAAACTACCATGTGAAAATGGAAATATAATAATTCTCAATGGATTTTTAAAAAATAGACCGATTGTAAACCATGGAAATACAATATTACAAATCGATTTCAACTTGAAAATTAAGGAAAATTTGAGCATTCAAAGATTACATAACGCGATAGATCAATTACACCTCAACCGCACCAATCTTGAAAGGGAGGAGGAGGCAATGTGTGAATCGAATGACGCCCTCATGTTTGACTCCGTCCTGAGCAGTAGAGCATCGTGTTCTCACACAGAACGATTAGTCTCTTTCACGGCCAAGCTCACGGCTCTGCCAGCGCTGCTGCAACCAGTTCAACGCACAGTTCACCAAAAAATACAGGGACGGCTCGGCTCTCTGCGTATTGTAACAAGTTTGACCGTTTTTTTTTTTAAACACAAATTTCTGAATAGCTCCACGCAGCACGTTGCACATCACGTTGCATAGCAACACACAGCACCACGCAGATTGGACAACACCATTCAACGCACCTCCACGCAGCGCCAATGCAAAAACAAACCTCCACCTCCAGTACGCGCTCCACCTCCAACTGCTTTGATACCAATTGTTGGAGATCAGATGCACAGCGATCACTAAAAAAAATACTCAGCAAATAAAATCATACACATGACACAGTGTTTTTATGTGGTTCACCCAACCATTCTGGGCTACGTCCACACAACATAGGCATCGGCAATTCTTTATTAATCAAACAGGAGATTACAAACTCTCACACCTCTTACACACCAAAAAATCCGTATGGATACCTGTTATATAGAAAAGAGAATCTAACTGCCTCATAAATCCTCTCACATCAAATTTAGGATGCATTAACTCTCTCCCAACAACCTGGAGCTAATCTAGCAACAAATTCCTAATTTTTGTACTACGGGAATTTTTGACTATTTTATTCCAACGAAAGGAAATCTCAACAAATAATAGTAAAATGGGCGTTTTTGATTTCAGAACATCATGAGTGTTTATTTCATTTACAAATATTGAGAGTCATTATATACTCTAAATTGGAAGAGACCAAAATTCTACTATAAGAAGAAAGGGTTTTAGTTCTGTATGGCCATAGGTTTTCATTAAACCCCAGTGTATCATTTTAATGTAGCTATATGTATCCACTAGACCTGCTGTTAAAAAATGTCAATCACATTTTCTTCGGTTCATGCTTAAATTCCTGCTCACTTTCATAGGGAAAAAATTCATGGCATTTTTTGCAAATATCTGACAAATGCATATGGATTCGATTAAACACTCCATATCTTGTCACCGTATCTGAATTTTTCCATTTATATACTCCTAGTTTTCTTTCTATTTGCGACTCTTTCTTTTAGAGAATAATAGTGGGGCTTGTTCAATTTTGTTTGATCGCTTTATTTAAAATCTAGAGTGAAAATAAAAGCTAGATTGAAGAAGCCAAAGAAATTCAGATTGTGTTGAGCCATAGTGTTGCTGGGAGTCCCTGATCAGACATTACAGGTTCTTATTATTTATGCATTCTTGATATGATGGTTCTTGCACTATAGCATATGTTGTTGAGTTGTAGAGTAGTGTAGCTTCAACTTTCGAGAGTAGATTCCTCGTCGAAGCAAGGGGCAATTGGTGTGGCGAGACAAAAGCTAGTTGAATAGTTCCAAAATGAAAATGTGGGAATTTGGTTCTATCCAATTTGAATAGACATAACGTGCTGCGCAAGACCTCTCAGAGGTGATGAGATGAGGTTCACACACGTTTTTAGTATGGTATAGATTGCTCTTTAGATTAGAGCTTTGAGATGGGAAATACAACATACATAAGCGACGAACAGGGGAAGTATCAAAATTCCATTCCAGTAAATAGTGTAGAAACTACTTATGGTCATTTTTGTAAAGTTTTGAAGTGGATTATGTTGTAGTGGTGGTTGAACCACTCATTTTCCTACTCCAATAGTTAATTTCATTCTTTTATGACATCACAATGCACTATTTTCAGTCTTGCATCATTGTGTATGGTGTATGTTTAAGTGGAGTTTTTATTTCAATTCAATTAGATATGTGCAAATGTTTCTCTTTATAGTGTTGCAATGTTTCTAATCAACACCATTGGAAGAAGTTAATGTTAATACTTCAAGTACATCTATTTCTTATATAGCCATTATAATATTTTTGATGGGTCGCAGTGGAATAACGTAATTAGTTTTGTTCCTGGCCCTTAGAAGAATGTTGTTGAGGGTATTTGTCTATGCATTTAAGGTGAAGGAGTTGATTCAAAGTTGGCAATATTTATTTACTATTTTTTTCATAATATACTACACATTTTGTACTTCAACTATTTACCATTGGGTGTTTATTGCATTCCAAACAGGTGCATTTTTGGTTGACTGACACCCTTTTCTAAGTTGATTGCAAGTTTTATTTGATAGGAACCTAGAGAAAATGACTAAACTCAATGATTTGTTAAAGTTATTAAGAAGTCTAGTGTCATCTACTTCTCATAACAACGTTCAACTCAATAAGGACACACTCTCTGACATTCGAACATATTTACATAATGCACAAATAAAAATTGATTTTTTGGAGTTATAGTCACAATTGCAAAAGGATGAATTACGTGAACTAAAGAAGAGTTGTAAATCTAAACCTGTTTTTGTTCATAACACTTTGTTAGATATGGATCACCCAATTTTAGGATCAAATTTGGATGCAAATGAAAGTCATATTCAGTACTCCAATAAGGCGAAGGTATGTAAGGGTCATTTGCATATATATGTGAAACATGCATTTCCCAAGAAATTCCTTAGACCTTGGGAAGAAATCGTGTATAAAAAAACAAAATTGGTGTGAGATATAATAAGGATGTTTCTTTTCATGTTCTTGATTTTTCAAAGACTATATAATTTCGTAGTGCTAGATTTCTAGATGATTTTATCGTATAAAAAATTGTATAGATGCCAATATTTTGAAAAATTTGGACATGAGAAATATCATTGTTTTTATCTTGATCCTTTTGAACATTGTGGAAAGAAGAATCATCATTCAAATAAAATTTTCAAGCATAATATTATTGCAAGAGAGAAAATTAATTTTGGATGGGTTTCTTCTTGGGATTGGTCTAAAACAACTAAGAATATTTACAAGTCATAAAAAAGGATATGTTCGAGAGGATCGACTAGTCTTGTAGTGAATATTATTTCATCTTCTCACCCTGTATATAACAAGGAGGGAATTAATTGAATTGATGGTTTGCAACAGGTTCAAAGATTTGTCAAGCGAGTCTGAGTCAGAGATAATCAGAGTTGTACTGCTACAACCTAGATTTTGAGTTCTGAAATTAGTTTCGAAGTTGTAGACGAAGTGTTTTTGATTTATGCTCTATGAGAATAAACATGATTGCATGTTTTTGGTAACCTGAGATTTGTGAAGGAACACTTCCACTAGTAGAATATGTGAGAAGAGGAATTGTTTTAGGAACTGATTTCATAGTTCTAAAGTTAGTTTGTTTGAGGAATTTCTATGATAGCTCCAAATTTGGTGGTCACCCTTAAACTGTCACTTGTTAATACCTTGAGTTCTCCCACATTTTTTCATCATTTGTGGTTTTCTCTTAAAAACCACCAAAAAGCTTATTCAACCATTGGTTGTAACATTTTTTTTGCATTTTTTACTCTCATTTTTGGACTTTATACATCCCATTGGATTAAGGGGGAGATGTTAGACACCTAATCCTTGGGATTATAGTTTGGGTTAATATGTGTTATTGAGATTAGTTATTAGAGCCCAATAAAGCCTAGAAACCAAATGAATGGTTTTCATATTGTATTCATATGTACACATTATACATCATTCTACAAGAGACATCTTAATAAACTTGAGTTCGTTTTCCAATCCATGTCTCCTAAAAATTACACTTTTTTGAGTTATATATTCTTCTTTTTTTAATAGATTACTATTGTTAGAATAATCTTGGGATGTCCTAGAATAGTGTTGATTTTCATTATTTCTTCCTCATCCTTCACTCAGCCACAACCATGTTTGTTATTTATAAATTATTGAATATTTATTCTTCCTCTTCCTCTATAATTTCCATTGTATGTCCATCTTCTTCTGATACTTTCATTGTAAATCCGTCTTCTTCTAAAGCTTTCAGTTTTTCTTGATTTGAAAAAGAGAAGATATTTCCCAAAGTTCTTCTTCTAGCCAAAATTATAGTAATGTTGGGCCAAAAATTCATTAAGGGAATCAAAAGTTTGATTCTTCAATTTTCTAGTGATTATTAATATTTACAAAAAAAAATGATAAGAGGGAGGCAAACCATTGATCAATATTAAGATCATAAAATATTCTTCCACATTTTACTTTTTCTATTTAATATTTTTTAAACAAGTTATGTACTCCAAAAAATCTTCTGCTTCAACCAATATTTTTTTAAGGAGATTTATATGGAGATCAACCCATTTTGATTCAAGATAAGTATCAAATATAAGGATCCTTGTATGGAGATCAATCCATTTTGATTCAGGTTGATTATCAAAGATTTTCTTAAAGATTTTCCATGTAGTCTATGAATCACATGTACTCTCAATGTGCATAAATATTTTATCAATTACAAAATGTCTTAAAACTTCAAGTGCATTGTATTTTTTTCTATTCCCATTTTATCAATAAATTTAACCGTAGTTTTATCATTTATACATATCTTTCCACAATTCATTATAGATCAATGTACTTTGCATGTGATGACTCCAAATCTTATAATTTTGAGGTCAATCCAGTTTTTTTGAATCAATAAATAATTTTACATCAAGGAAAAAAAAAAAACCATTAATTATAAAGTAAACACAATCATCAAATAATTAAAAACCTACTTTAATCTTATCAAAATTTTCAATGGATATCTCAATTTCATCCATCTTTCCACATTTCATTATAGATCTTTCAATGTCATCCATCTTTCCACATTTCATTATAGATCAATGTAATTTGCATGTGATGACTCTAAACCTTATAATTTTGAGGTCAATCCAATTTGTTTGAATTAATAGATAAATTTACATCAAAGCACCAAAGAAACCATTGCTTATAAGTAAACATAATCATTAAATAACTAAAAACATATTTTAAGCCTATCAACGTATCAAAATATATTTCAATTTCATCGAACCTTAAAAAAATTTGACATAATTATACATACTAAATGAATAAACCACCACCTTGTAAACTTAGTAATACTTCAACATTCATACTAGTGCTACCATTATTACTAGAAGTCGCCCCAAAAGGTGCAAAGATACACCGAAGCAGTACAATATGTCTATGATTTTACTGCAAAAATGTTATAGCAAAGGAAATATAACAACCTAAAGGGTGGAGGATGGAGGGGAGGAAAGGTGTTCAAACTTACAAGAGTCTCACACTTGTGTCTATGTCTTTCTCAAGGCACTTCGCCTAGCTAAATCATTTTTTCCAATCATACCACTATGTCTAAATCTTATACAAATATTTATATCCAACCTATCTCTTCACTTGCATATTTTTTTTCAAGTTTTACACTTTAAAAGAGGTTCACATATCAAGAGAATAGATCATAAGCTTGGTAAATTTATGGTTATAATGGATCTAAACCAAAAATTCGTTCTTTAAATCTTCTACATTTTAATTTTAATTTTTAATTTTTATTATTATTAAATTTACATAATCTCAATGTTATAAGTGAGTTGAATTTGTTTATAAAATAATAATAATAATAATAATAATTTAAAAACATAAAATTACAATTTGATTAAATAATAGATTTTGTTTTCAAAATAAATTTATTTATAATTAACCCATTTTCAAAAATAAATATAACCCATCTTCAAAGATAAAAATAACCCATCTTCAAAGAGAGAAATAATCCATCTTCAAAGAAACCAAGGTTTATTTTATTGTCATCTTACTTGTAAAATTGAAATACCAATTATATTATAAAATTGAAATACCAATTATATTAAAACAAAGCAAATCAAGTTAATATAAAAACTCTTAAAAGGTGCATCTTACAAAAAAATAACTACATAAGTTAGAAATTATTTTTTGAGTTAGGTGAACATCTTATTAATAAAAAGATATTTAAAAAAGAGATAAAGATTAAAAAAAATATTTTGTTTTATTGTAATTTTATATATAAAATTGAAATACATATAATAATAGCAAAGAAAAAATATGATTTTTATAATAAAAAAATGTATATTTAAAACAAAATCAAATCAATACACTTTTCAAAAATAAATATATTGTGATAAAATTTCACAACATTGGGACTATACCAAGGCCCAACCGACTAAACCAGTTATCATTTTAGTTGCATCCTGGTGGTGGACGTTAGCGAGCTTTTCTGACTTATTCAAGGAAAACATGGAAGACTGATTTAATCAATCATATTATTTCTTCATGGGATGAAATTTAAGAGAAAAATAAAATGCTAAAACCTCTATTTTATTCTAATAAAATGTTTTCGAGCTTCGAAGAGTCGAAAACTGATTTTTGAAATTTTATGGGAAGATCAGGAGCAGGCAACATTTGTAACCACTGGTTTAATCATTAACTGTTGATTAAGTTATTTGTTAAGAATTTTAAACATTTTCTATTATTATTTTGAAAACAAATATTATGAACAGAAATTTAATTTTGGTTAATGAAAATTTATTATGGAATTGGTTCCATAAAGTAAAATACTGATGGTAAAAGTAATTTCAAGATCTTAGAGTTAGTTGAACAAAATTCAGTTCAAACAGTTGCCCAACCTTTTAGGATAAAGGTTTAATATCAGTGAGGTTTGGGGGTTCTATTCGGTAACTGGAGAAGAGGATTGCAGAAAAGAAATTTCCGATTTGGTGCTAACCAGTGGAATAATATAATTTTCTAAAATCAAATTCTGGATTGGAAGACTGGACCGGACTGTCCCGAGGTCTCTCCAGAGTTTTCTGTCAACTCGTAAGGCTCAAAATTGGAGCACAGGGGAGATTTGGAGGACGTGATAGCCTCACTCGTGGAAGGGAGGCATAATATCAGTCAGATGGCAAGAAAAATAGATAAGTGCTTCTGTATTTTTAAGATAAAAGTTTCTTATGAATGGAAACTTATCATATGCAAAGTTTTGGAAATGTTTTATAGAAGCAAGATCTATTTAAGAATAATAGTGTATGTAGATTGTTGTTTATTTAAAAAAAAAAGAGTTTCAATATTCTATAATTTTAATCCTGGAACAGGTAGGACAAAGAATTGTTAACTTGAAACCCTCGAAGGAAGGTTCTGAGTAAATCATCCTCTATATTTTAGAAAAAACGGATGGAATGGTCCGGCCATAATATAAGAAATTAAAGAAAATTCTATATGGGTACATGATGACGTTTTTGTGTTAACCAAAGCTGGTGTTAGAGTAAGAATAGATGGGAGATAAACATGTAACTTTCTAGAAAATAAAAACAAGAATTACTGTTCTTAAAATCATAAACGGTAGATGTAACTAACAGTAGTATCATATGCGGATTCAATGCTTCATAGAGAAAGACTATTGTACATACTCAATCTTATTCTTTACATGAATACGTTATTAAATTTCCAGCATGTATATAAAATGTAAATTTGGCTATGATAGGCAAGAAAAAAGAATGACAATATTTCCTGTTAAGTAAAAGAAAAACTCTAATACATGAATATAGGAAAAAAAGTAGAAATTATAATTTTTAGGACAAATAATCCAAGTTCCTGGCATATACTTGAAAACATAGTATTGCAAATTTAATAAAATGCATGGTCATATTCTGACACGTATAGCCTAAGAGCTAACATAGAGTTAAATTATCATAAGCTACAATCTCTCTGAGGAAGTAAAAAATCAGATTTAGAATCATGTAGAAAATTCTGGAATTATGAGTAAAAACCCTCTAAAAACAATATGTATATAAAATTTGAGATTTAGAACTAGGGACAACCAAATAATTTAACTGTGAAACTTCCCTGCGTAAAGAAAATCCTTCAAGAGTAAAAATTGCAGTAGTACATCTAAGAGTTAATAATGTCATTCAGGAAAACAAATCAATATTAAAATAAAAAATTACAACTGTCTTGATTTATTCAATCGGTGAGTCTTTCTTGACACCGAACTCGAATAACAGATTACAATCTAAAAATTTTAACGAAATCCATGAAAGATTTGTAGGTTGAATGACTCGGGGTCGGTCACCACAACTGATTTTGGTACCTGGTAGAGAGAATACTGGATATAATTAGGGTAAGCCCCAAATTGAGGTAGAATGAGATCCTTCATCTACAAATTTATTAAAAAAAAAATTTACCTTCCAAAACAGCAGAGGAATAGTTAAATCGAAAGAACTAAGCAAACTAAGAAGTTACTCTTAAAAATAGAATACACACAAAAACCCCAACTTACCTTTGAAGAGTTGTTGCGGGGCATTGTGGTATATTTTTGCTAGAAAATCGTGAAGAAAACTCAGAATTGGAAATGTTACAAGAAAATTGAGGAAAAAAATAAAAAAACACTTAACAGATGAAATGGTGCAACTAGCAAAGAAAACTCACCAGAATCTGCAGATGTGTTGAAGCATTCAGGAACAAGTTCCAGCGATAGCAGCCGTCGAGTGGAGATGGTAATCCTAGAGAAGAATATTCAACAAAGAATACCAAGAATTAAAACTAAGGCACGGTAATAACCCTTTAAATTCTGGAAATGGGTAAAGAACTTTGAATACAATAAAAATAATGAATAAATCCGCAGTGATGATTGTTCTCACCATGAGCTTGTGAGGAATAGATCTAAAATTTCACAAGAACAGTTCTGGAATGAAGTTGCAAAGGTAAACCTCCCAGGAGAGCTAAGCGGCAAGTGAGACAGACTCGTGGAAAATGGTTAAGAGAAGGAGGTCATTATGCCTAACCGTAAACCTTGAATCCACGGTTAATATTTCTGCAGTCAGATCAAGGGCAGAGAGTATGCCACCTGCCCATAAAAGTACGACAGCTCGAAGGAGGGAATTTCCATTTTCGAGGTAATTGATTCATGAATAACCATACAAGATTTGTCCTGTGGTAAGATACATTGAACTTGATGAATAGACTGTCAGAGTACGAGTGTAGTACAGGTGGAAATTTAAAACTGACATATGTAAATTCCGAGAAGCTCATAACCAAGGTAATGTTAATAATTATTTTGGTGATAGCTCACTGTGTTAATAAAGGCATCACAAATTTTATTATATGGTAAGACAAGTTAAAAAGTTGATAATCCGAATCAATAAATTAAACAAGAATAAAAGAAAAAATGCTACAGGGTAGCGCAAGGTGATTAAATTAATTTAATATTTATATAGAGGGTATGTGAAACAATGTAATTAGTAAGGAATTACAAGAAAATAGATAAAAGTAAATAAGATGAATTTAGTTAAAGTATTTTTTTTTTATGAATAAGATGGATACGTGATAAGTGGTATCAGAGTAGCGTTTGTATACTGGGACCCTATGGGTCAACTAACGTTTTAGGTTGTGTATTGCTGATGCACAGAGAGAGAGAGAAAGAAGTTAATAGGATATTATGAGGAGGGTGCCGACACAACAACAACCTCTGAATGTCGAGGAAACACAACCCTGACCAGAAATGAACCCAGAAATGTGGGTGCAGCTGAGTGTGGATCAACATCAACAAACCAGTAGGCTGTTGGAGGAACAACAACACCAAACCAACATTCTATTAAATGCAGTACAGAAGTTACAAGAGGAAATGGAGAGAGTGCGAAATGATAATGCACAGTTGATGCAAGAACATGAGAGGATATTAAAAAGTCTCTCCGAAAAACTGAATCAAGGAATTGAGAAGCCAAGCACTGATAGAGAGTTTCAGGAAAGAAATGAACAACAGATAAAAGACCATGACACTGACAGAATGGAAAGAATCCAGTCTCAGTGTAGTAACAGAAATAATAATTATAATGAAGCTGAATCAGATAATGTATCAGATCAGAAAGAAGTAAAGAGACAAAAAGTAGAGTTACAAGGTGAATTTCGGAAAATAAAGCCTCTTACATTTGATGGAGTAGAGGAGGATGTGGCTAAGGCATGGCTGATAAACATGAATAAATATTTTCAAGTGTACGAATACAACAGTAATCTCAAAGCCAGATTGGCTAATTATTAGCTGAGGGAGAAAGCCACCTTATGGTGGGAGGAAGTGAAAAACGTCCGCAGTATAGAAGACCAGGATGTAACTTGGGATGCATTCCAACAATATTTTAAGGATAAATACTTAACATAATGCTTTTACGATGAAAATTTTAGAGATTTTCATGACTTGAAATTGGGGTAAATGACGATGGATGCGTACATCACTAAGTTTACTTCCTTACTTCATTATGTTCCATATTTAAGTAATGAAATGGCTAAAGTACAGGGATTTTTGAGTAGTTTTCCGACTCACATGAAAGAGCATATTGAGTTTGTGAATCCTAAAAATATGGATGAGGCAATCAAAAAGGCCAGAATGTGTTACTAGAAAGCTAAAGAAAAGGGTGAACAAGGTAAAATCTAGCAGGTAAAGAAAGAACATAAGGGCAATTTTGGTTTTAAGAGAAGTACGACCAAAAATTTCAAAGGTGCTTCCAGAAGCTCAGTGAGCAAACAATTTGGAAGGAAACATCAAATAATAATATGGTCTACAGAAGAGAAACCCACAAAAGCCTCCAACAAACCAGAACCAACCCAGAACCAGAAGCCACCTTTACAATGTTGGGGGTGTGGTGAGGCACACTACTACAGACACTGTCCATAGCGATGTAGGAGTGAGGCAGTTACCAATTTACAAGAGGCCTCAAAAGTGGGTGATGTCACCAGAAACATACCCAAAATTAATGCAGCATTGGAAGACCTACAAGCGGACTACCAACCAAGAATGATTGAACTGAAAGGTAAATTGTTGTCTCAACCTGTTTCTATTTTCGTAGATTCGGGTGCAATTTTAAGCTATGTAAGTCCCAAAGTAGTAGAAATGTGTAAATTACAAAGTTAAAAATTTAGAAACCCATGGATATTACAGTTAGCTACTGGAACTAAGAGGAAAGTTAGTGCCAAAATACCGAACTTTGCACTAAAAATTAGTGAGCAACAGCTAGCTGTGGATTTGAATATACCAGCTCTGGGTTCTTATGATGTGCTACTTGGCATGGACTGGTTAGAGAAGCACTGAAAATTGGTAGACTGCAAAGAAAAGATCATCTACTACAGAATGCAGGATGGAACCCACCAGGAAATTCAAGGGATAAAGAAACCTTTACAGTTGTGTCCAATCACAACATCTCAAATGGGCAAGTGTATGAGGAAGGGATGCCAGCCCAGCCATACATGTGGGCTTTACCAATTCTAAAGAGAAGGCTCCAATGTTGGAAAATATACCAATAGTACATAAGTTTATGGATATATTTCTAGAGGAAATACCAGGCTTACCACCTAGAAGGGATATAGATTTTACCATTGAATTGGTACCTGGAGCGTCACCAATTTCAAGGTCACCCTATCGAATGAGTGTACTTGAATTAACTGAATTGAAAATGCAGTTGTAGGAATTATTAAATAAAGGGTACATCCTACCAAGTGGATCTCCTTGGGGAGCAGCTGTGTTATTTGTGAAAAATAAAGATAGGACCATGTGAATGTGCATGGATTACCGCCAACTTAATAAGTTGACTGTTAAAAATAGATATCCTCTACCTCGAATCGATGACCTATTTGACCAAGTGAAGGGAGAAACAATATTTTCAAAGATAGATCTGAGATCGGGATACCATCAGATCCGGATAAAGGACGAAGACATAGATAACACTTCTTTTCGTACAAGGTACGAACAATACAAATTTGTGGTGCTACCTTTCAGATTGACGAATGCACCAGCAACCTTTATGAGTTTAATGCATAATGTATTTCATCCCTATCTAGATAATTTTGTGTTAATATTTATTGATGACATTTTAGTCTATTTTAAGAATTCAGAAGAACACAAAGAACACTTGTGGTTAGTGCTACAAATTTTAAGAAATCATCAACTGTACACAAATTTCAGCAAGTGTGATTTCTTCAGGGAAGAAATACAGTACCTTGGACATGTTATTTCTGTTGAAGGTATTGCAGTGGACCCTGAGAAAATCAAAACAATTATGGAATGGAAGGTACCTCAAAACATGGTAGACATCTGATCCTTTATGGGACTGGCTGGTTATTATCGGCGGTTTATTGAAGGTTTTTCAAAAATTGATTTTCCAATCACTTCATTACAAAGGAAAGGAAATATATTTAAATGGATAAAGGAATGTCAAGACATTTTTGAGAAACTGAAGCAATTATTGACTACCGCTCCGGTATTAAGGGTAGCTGATCCTAATAAGGAGTTTGAGGTCTGCACAGATGCATGCAAAGAAGGGGTTGGGGCGATTTTGTCGCAAGAGGGTAAGGTGGTTGCCTATGGGTCACGAAAATTAAAGGAGCATGAGCAGCGGTACTCAACTTATGACTTGGAGCTGACAGTAGTAGTGCATGCGCTCTGGGTATGGAGACATTACTTACTTGGGAAAAGATTTGTGCTCAAAACTAATCATAGTAGCTTAACCAACTATTTAAGCAAGCTGATCTCAATTCTCGCCAGGCAAGGTGGAATGCCTTCCTAAGAGAATTTGATATTGATATGCAGCATGTAAAAGGTAAGGAGAACAGAGTAGCTGATGCATTAAGAAAAAAATTTCATGGTGTTTATGAACTGTATTATAATCAGGTTGAGTGCAGATTTCTAGAGAAAATAAAAACAAAAGAAGATAAAGATCCTGAATATAAGTTTATGTGGCAGCGAGTAAAAGAGTTCAAAGACCAAGGAAAATCTACTAATTACGAAATTGATAAGGATGGTTTTCTAACTTTCAAAAAGAGTATTTTTTTTCCAAATAGAATGGAGTTGAAAGAATTGATTCTCAATGAATATCATCGAAGTAATTATGTTGGACATCCTGGTTATTAGAAGATGTTAACATCAATACGGAAGAATTATTACTAGCCAGGTATGAGGATAAACATTGCAGAATATCTAAACAAGTGTTTAGAATGACAGTAAGTAAAATTGGAACATCGACACCCAACCGGGCTGATGCAGCCTATATCTATACATGAGTGGAAGTGGGAGGTGATATTGTTAGACTTTATCACTGGACTACCAAGGTCAAAGAAGCATAATGAATCAATAATGGTAGTGGTGGATCGATTAAGCAAATCAGCGCACTTTATACCCATGCAGTCCACTTATAAGACGGTACAGATAGCAGATATATTCATACAAGAGATCTTCAGATTGCATGGCATTCCAAAGACTGTCATATATGACAGGAATGTAAAGTTTACATCAGCATTCTGGAAAACGTTGTTCACCAGTTTGGGGACACAAATTAACTTCAGCACTGCTTACCATCCACAGACAGACAGTCAAACAGGGTGAGTAAATCAAATTTTCGAGGACATGTTATGTATGTATGTAATGCAACAACTAACTAGGTGGGAAGAGAATTTACACCTAGTGGAGTTTTCATACAATAAAAACTATCAGGAGTCACTCAAGTTGAGTCTGTTCGATGCTTTATACAGGCGACAGTACAAAACTCCTATTAACTGTAGTATCCCAGAAACCATGTTGATGCTTGGACCAAACATGCTAGCTGAAATGGAGACAAAAGTAAAGAAGATCTGAAAAAACTTAAAGGCAGCTCAAGATAGGCAAAAAGTGTATGCAGATAAGAAAAGGACTTATCATGAATTTGAAGTGGGGGACCATGTGTACGTAAGAATCAAGCCAAAGCAAAGAACTTTGAGATGGGCATCTTATGCCAACCTAGCTCCCAGGTTTTGTGGCCCCTTCGAAATATTGGAAAGGGTAGGACCTATGGTTTACCAATTGGTTTTGCCCCATCATATATGAGTGCACAATGTATTTCACATATCATTATTGAAATGATACATTCATGATCCAAAGCACATAATCCACTGGCAGAATATTCAGGTAGAATATAAGTACCAGATTGATTAAAGATGTTAAGATTTTTGAGTAAAACTAATTCAAGCTCATTGTTTGTAGGTCGAGCCAGAAATAGAATTTCTAGTTGAGCCTCACAGTATAATTGATCGGAGGGAAATCATGCTCTGGAAACGAGCCATCACCCAGGTTAAAGTGAAATGGAAGCACTTTGGTCCGGAAGAAGCTACTTGGGAGGATGAAGGTTTTGTTATGGAAGCCTACCCTAAACTTTTTGCTGGAGAAGAATGAGAACACCAGGGATGGTGTTCACTTCCAAGGGGGGAAGTTGTAACCACTAGTTTAATCATTAACAGTTGGTTAAGTTATTTGTTAAGACTTTTAAAAATTTACTATTATTATTTTGAAAACAAATATTATGAGCATAAATTTAATTTTGATTAATTTAAATTGATTATGGAATTGGTTCCATAAAGTAAAAGACTGATGGTAAAAGTAATTTCAAGATCTGAGAGTTAGTTGAAAAGAATTAAATTCAAGCAGTTGCCCAACCTTTGAGGAAAATGGTTTAATCTCAGTGAGGTTTGGGGGTTCTGTTCGGTAATTGGAGAAGAGAATTGTAGAAAATAAATTCTCGATTTGGTGCTAACTAGTGGAATAATCTAATTTTCTGAAATCAAATTCTGGATTGGAAGACTGGACCTAACTGTCCCAAGGTCTCTCCATAGTTTTTTTTCAACTCGTACGGCTCAGACTTGGAGCATGGGGGAGAGTTGGAGGACGTAATAGCCTCACTCATGGAAGGGAGGCATAATATCAGTTAGATAGCGAGAAAAAAAGATAAGTGCTTCTGTATTTTTAAGATAAAAGTTTCTTATGAATGGAAACTTATCATATGCAAAGATCTGGAAAAGTTTTATAGAAGCTATATTTGTTTAAGAATAAAAATGTATGTACATTGTTTTTTATTTAAAAAAATGAGTTTCAATATTCTATAATTTTAATCCTGGAACAGGTAGGACAGAGAACTGTTAACTTGAAACCCTCGAAGGAAGGTTCTGAGTAAATTGTGCTCTGTATTTTAGAAAACATGGACAGAATGGTCCAGCCATAATATAAGTAACTAACGCAAATTATAGATGGGTACATGATGAAGTTTCTGTGTTAACCAAAGCTGGTGTTAGAGTAAGCATAGACGGGAGATAAACATGCAACTGTCTAGAAAAATAAAAACAACAATTACTTTTCTTAAAATCATAAACGGTAGATGTAACTAACAGAAGTATCATATGTGGATTCAATGCTTCATAGAGAAATATTATTGTACATACTCAATATTATTCTTTACATGAATACGTTATTAAATTTCCAGCATGTATATAAAATGAAAATTTGGCGATGATAGGCAAGAGAAATGAATGACAAGATTACCTGTTAAGTAAGATAAAAACTCTAATACATGAATACAGGAAAAAAAACAGAAATTACAACTTTCAGGACAAATAATCCGAGTTCCTGGCATATAGTTGAAAACGTAGTATTGGAAATTTAAGAAAATGCATGGTCATAGTCTGACCCTTATAGCCTAGGAGTTAAAACAGAGTTAAATTATCATAAGCTACAATCTCTCTGAGGAAGGAAAAAAAACAGATTTAGAATCATGTAGAAAATTCTAGAATTATGGGTAAAAACTCTCTTAAAACAATATGTATATAAACTCTGAGATTCAGAACTGGAGACAACCAAATAATTTAACTATGAAAATTCCCTGCATAAAGAAAATCCTTCAAGAGTAAAAATTCCAGTAGTACATCTAAGAGTTAAGAATGCCGTCCAGGAAAACAAATCGATATTAAACTCAAAAATTACAACTGTCTTGATTTATTCAACTGGTGAATCTTTCTTGATACTGAACTCGAATAAGAGATGACAATCTAAGAACTTTAACGAAATCCATGAAATATTTGTAGGTTGGTTGAATCTTGGTCGGTCACCACAACCGAATTTGGTACATGGTAGAGAGAAGACTGGATATAATTAGGGTAAGCCCCAAATTGAGGTAGAATGAGATCCTTCATCTACAACTTTATTAAAAAAAATAATACCTACCAAAACAGTAGAGTAATAGTTAAATAGACAGAACTAAGTTAAATAAGAAGTTGCACTTAAAAATAGAATACACACAAAACACATAGCTTACCTTTGACGAGTTGTTGCAGGGAATTGTGGTATAGTTCTGCCAAAAAATCGTGAAGAAAACTCAAAGTTGGAAATGTTACAAGAAAATTGAGGAAAAACATAAAAAAAACTTAAGAGATGAAATGATGCAACTAGCAGAGAAAACTCATGAGAGTCTGCAGTTGTGTCAAAGCATTCAGGAACGAGTTCCAGTGATAGCAGCCGTCGAGTGGAGATGGTAATCCTAGAGGAAAATATTCAGCAAAGAATACGAAGAATTAAAACTATGACACGGTAATAACCCTTAAAATTCTAGAAATGGGTAAAGAACTTTGAATACAGTAAAAATAATGAATAAATCCACAGTGATGATTGTTCTCACCATGATCCTACGAGAAATAGATCTAAATTTTTTCCAGAATAGTTCTGGAATGAAGTTGCAGAGATAAACCTCCCAGCAGAGCTAAGCAGCAAGTGAGACAGACTCTTGGAAAACTGTTAAGGGAGAAAGGTCATTACCCCTAACCCTAATCCTTGAATCCATGGTTAAGATTTCTGTACTCGGATCAAGGGCAGAGAGTATGCCACCTGCGTATAAAAGTATGACAACTCGAGTGAGGGAATTTCCATTTCCGAGCTAATTAATTCACCAATAACCATAAAAGATTTGCGGTGCGGTAATATACATTGAACTTGATGAATAGGCTATTAGAGTACTAGTGTAGCACAGGCGGAACTTTAAAACTGATAGATGTAAATTTCGAGAAGCTCACCAAGGTAATGTTAATAATTATTTCGGTGGTAGTTCACTGTGTTAATAAAGGCACCAAAAATTTTATTATGTGGTAAGACAAGTTATAAAGTTGATAATCAGAATCAATAAATTAAACAAGAATAAAAGAAAAAATGCTACAGGGTAGCGCAAGGTGATTAAATTCATTTAATAGTTATATAGAGGGTATGTGAAACAATGTAATTAGTAAGGAATTGTAAGCAAATAGATAAAATTAAATAAGATGAAGTTAGTTAAAGTAATTTTTTTCTATGAATAAGATGGATACGTGACAGCATCAGTGGTCTATTTGATGTGAAAAAGCCAAGAACAAAAATGAGAATAACAGTGCAGACGAGGACTTAACATAATCACTTTTGAGGCGCGGGTCTATCTGAGATATTTGGTCAAATATACGCTCAGTTATTAATAATAGAGTATATTTTCTATAACAGATCGAAAAGAATATAATAATAATTACTAAAAGAAATTGACCTCTGAATTCAGCTTTCCAAGAACAAGTCAAGATTAATAAATTTATTTAGATAATTGAATAAGTAGTCTAAGATCCCAAGTGTCTGGATTGAAGTATTTGCAGAATACATCAAACAATATGCCCCTGCAGATTTTTCATTTTCTTGTTCAATGAGCATTCCATTATACAAATGGCCAGGGAAAAAACCTCGGTGTTTTTGCGTGGCCTTTGGATAGAAAATTTTATAAAGACAAAATATAACACAAAGCCTCCTGGATTATATCTAACATTATAATGCTTGTTGTCAATATTGTGCTATCTGTATGCTACTGTACTGCTGAGCTGAAGTGTATTTACAGTGTTTTCCTTTATTGGCTATGATGGGGTAACATGAACAGACTAACTGTAATGGTCTCTGATCATTTGTTGTTCCTGGAGCTGGGCCAGAGCTCTGCGTTTTTAACCCTAGAAATACTCTCCAGGACTTCTAATGGAGTCAAGCTTCCCTCCACAGTCACCTTCTACTTGGGCAGATCTATGTTAAGAATGTCACCCCTAGTGTACATATGCAACAAGAAGCTAATCAATTGGTTAGATATTTCAATCTTAGGCCTGTTGATCTATACATTCCAACACCAAGGTCATGACAAGCAGCAGTTGATGCAAACATAGCTTCCCAATTGGTTCTTGGGTCATTTTTGTTCTACTAGACCTTGGTGTTGACTATACAAACATAATTTGGAAGACATTACATTTTTGTTTCATGAGAAGGAAATATGCAATTCCGATTTCAGTTACCTTCCATATTTGAAATGTGTTTTTTCACTTTCCCTGCACAGCCCTAGCAATGAAGTGACACCCTCAACACTACCATGTGTAAAAAAACACACAAAACAATTTTAAGTATTGTTTAAAATAATACACACTTACAAGATACAACCCTCAGTAAATCTGGGTTAGATGGACTAGTGTGCTAATGAATATTTTTGAAAACTATCAGTAATCGAATCAAGTTCAGAGTAATAAATATATTCCTGAATTATGCAATCAGATTAAATTAAATTCAAAGTAATAAATATGTTCTTGAAATTGAAATATGCAATCAAATTAAGTTTAGAGTAATAAATATAAATTTGTAAAGAGATCATTAAGTTCAGAGTAACAAGTATAAATATGTAAAGAGATCGAAACTCTTGGGTTATGGCTTTGGAAACATTAAGAAGGTTATGGGAATGTACTGAGAATCAAATTTGATGCAAGTGGCCATTTGTCTACCACTAAAATAGAGCCGAGCTAAAAGATTCCATGCATAGTTACAGCGTGATTTAAAAATGAAATAAGATTTGAAATAAAATGCACCATTGCTACATGCTATACCTCAGTAGCATTCGTTGATGATGAAGAAGAAGACACCGGACGATCATTAATAACGACTAGAGATATTTTCACAGGCTTCAGTGCTGGAGGTGGCTGGTACGGAACAATCACCAATTGATCAATAGCACTACAACTAAAGCAGCTTACATAATTACTACTCCTATGGTGCGTGGACCTTTTGGGCTTCTATTTGATTCCCCTTGAACTCGGTTCAATAGCCCTGGCACTCTGATCCACGTTACTTCAATGTCGATGCTCAGTGCTTTTAAATAAATTTACTTCGTCGATGCTCTGATCTTCAAACAAATTTTATTAAAATAAACTTAGTAATAATGGTGAACAAAGAAAAAATGGAGAATTTTTAAATTGATTTGATACAACCGAAATTAGTAATTATGGTGGAAAATGAAAAACAGATGATGATTTCTGGTGTAATGAAAATTGTTTGCACGATCAAATAAAGGAAAATAAAAAGGTTGACGATGATCATGGTGAACTGAATACACCTTCAGTGTAATTATAAAATAATAATTAAAATAGAGGAAAATAAAAGGGTTGACGATAGTCCCTGGTGAACTATTTCAAAAGAATACACCTTCAATGTAATTATAAAATAATAAATAAATAGAGGAAAATAAAAAGATTGACGATGGTTCCTAGTGAACTGTTTCAAAAGAATACACCTTCAGTATAACTATAAAATAATAATTGAAAAAAATCCACAAGGGAGAAATTCAATTTCCCTGTTAATATAAGAAATTAGGATAGGAAGAAGGGTTGGTTTCAAAGTCTTCTTCTCTCTGAAAAACAATGACATAGCAACTCGATCCTCAAGCAAACTGGTCTAGTCTCTCTAATCAGCAATGGCTCCACCACAATGTGAAGGAAACTGTCCAGTCTCTCTAATCAGCAGTGGCTCCACCACAGTGTCAATTTCTATTTAGATTACACAATAGAATTAGTAGAGACTATCCCTTTTTTCACACAAATTAAGTGAACAAGCTCTGATTCTCTACTAGCCACATTTGGATTCTTTTTGATGTAGCTCAATTTTAGGAGAAATGAAAGCTACTTATGAGGAGGAAATCATGACTGTGTAGACCTTTCACGTAATTTATTTGAGGACTGAAAACTAGGCCTGTCTATTGAGATAACTCCAAACTTTTGTTGTTGTTGAGGAGATCATGGAAATAGCTCTGTATGTGTAGGCTTTCTAAACCACAGAAAAGGTATTTAAGATGTAGATCTGCTTCACACTTATTGATTTTATGCTCACTCTGTGATGAATTTCCTCTGGCTAGCAAACAGAGAAAAACTATTGTGCACTTCAGAGCTTCTAAGCTAATAAAGACTTGATTCTATAGTTGTCTTCAAAACCTGGGAAAATTTCAAAAACTGGGGAAAATTTCATTTTATTTTGAAGATGACTAAGCCTTTCTCAGCTTGAAAGGTTTAAGGTGCACAATAGTTTTTCTTGTTTGTTGGCCATAGGAAATTCATCATAGAGCGAGCATAAAATAGGGAGGTGCCCCACTAGCCTTACTTCCAAGAACAATAACACTGGCCAAAGAATGATAGTAGAATCACGTGTAGATGACAACACAGTGCAACCTCGAAAGAACTTGGGCTATTTTGTTGGTTTGTTTTTTTCTCATATAAAACCAAACCAGCACTGCTAATATTCCAACATTCCAACAGATTTCCTATTTTGTTTTTACATAAAGTTTCAGATCTATGACATATTTGCTGAATTTATTAGATTGGAAAGATTTTACAAATGATTTGTTGATTTATCGAGAATTGTAGATTTTGATTTTGATTACATAAATCTTTGAAAATTTCATAAACCAATTGCAGTCCAAATAATTTGAAAATAGATATGAAAATAATGATTAATGCTAAATCTATTAGATTAGATTTAGCATTAATCATTATTTTCATATCTATTTTCATGGGTTTATAATATTAAATGCTTGTGTTTAAATGCTTGATTATGCCAGTTCTTTGGTTTTATAATATTAATAACCCCTTGAGTTTATTAATAGATTGAGTTTAAAATATTATTTCATAGGTTTTTTTAATTTCTTAGGTTTTCATTTTAAAATATTAATTATTAGGTTTTATTAATCTCTATTGTTTTTAACATTGCCCTAAGCCTTATTTATCCCTTAAGTTTTTAATATTTATCCCTTGGGTTCACTAATTCTTTTGGTTTATAATATTAAACCCTTGGGTTTATTAGTTCTTTTGGTTTATAATGTTAATCACACATTAGGTTTATTAATCTCTTGAGTTTAAAATATTAATTCTTAGGCTTTATTAATTTCTTAGATTTTTCAGTTTAAAATATTAATTCTTAGGGTTTATTAATCTCTATTGTTTTTAATATTCATCCGTTAGGTTTACAATATTTATCCCTTGGGTTGGCTGATTCCTTTGGTTTATAATATTAAACCTTTGGGTTTATTAGTTCTTTTGGTTTATAATGTTAATAATCCCGTTGGTTTATTAATATCTTATGTTTAAAATACTGATGTTTATTAATTTATTAGGTTTTTTAGTTTAAAATATCAATTCTTAGGGTTTATTAATCTCCTGTGTTTTTAATATTGATCCCTTATGTTTATAATATTTATCCCTTGGGTTCACCAATTCCTTTGGTTTATAATATTTAAACCTTCGGTTTATGAGTTCTTTTGGTTTGTATTATTAATAATCTCTTGGGTTTATTAATATCTTGAGTTTAAAATATTAATTGTTAGGGTTTATTAATTTCTTATGTTTTTTGTTTTTAAATATTGTTTCATATGCTTTATTAATCTCTTGAGTTTAATATATTAATTCTTAGAGTTTATTACTTTCTTATGTTTTTGGGTTTAAAGTATTATTTTTCAAGGTTTTTTAATCTCTTGAGATTAAATTATTTATTCTTAAGGTTTTATTTATTTATTGGTTTATAATATTAATATTTATTCTTTGCTTCACCAATTAATTTGATTTATAATATTAAACCCTTGGGTTTATTAGTTCTTAGGTTTTTTGTTTTTAAATATTATTGCATATGCTTTATTAATCTCTTCAGTTTAATATTTTAATTAATGTATTTAGGAAGTAACGAGATAGTGAAATAACCCCCCGGATCTATGGAGCACCAAAAATTCACAAATCTGGAGTCCCCATAAGACCCATTGTTAACACTATTGGGGCTCCAACTTATGAATTAGCAAAATATGTAGCTAACACCTTAGCACCTCTAGTAGGAAAAACTAGCTCATACAGTAAAGACTCCAAACATTATGTGGATTTCATTAGAAATGCTAATCTAGAACCTGGTGACAAAATAGTAAGTTTTGATGTGGTCTAGATCTTTACAAAGATACCCTTAGATGAAGTCATGAAGGTTGTCCAGGAAGTTGCGGATCCCCAGACTGCTAGGTTAGCGGAAATCTGTTTGTGCTCAACTTTCTTTGCATTCCAAGGAGAGATTTTTGAGCAAATGTCAGGAGTAGCCATGGGGTCTCCACTATCCCCCATAGTGGCCAATCTCTTCATGGAAAATTTTTAGAAAAGGGCCCTGGACTCGTACCCTCTTAAACCTAAATTCTAGATTAGATTCGTGGATGACACCAGTGTTGATTGGCCTCATGGAGATAAGAGCTCAAAAAGTTCCAAAACCACCTTAACAACTTATCCAAGGATATACAATTTACCATGGAGGATGAAGAAAACAAATGTAGCCCATTCTTGGACACACTTCTCATCAGGAATAAAGATGGTTCCATTGGACATAAAGTATTTAGAAAAAAGGCACACACAGATAATTATGTCCATGCTAATTCACACCATGATCTGACACAGAAGATGGGGGTACTTGTGACTCTTTTCACTCGAGCCTTCAGAATTTCTAACAACAATCACATAGAAGAGGAGATTGCAAACTTAAAAAAGGCATTCACTAATATGGGATACAAAAACAAGAACATCATCAAAGCCATACAAAGAGATGGATCCGGAAACAAAAGAAATCCTCGTGATGAAACCCTAAAATCTAAAGCATACCTCCCTTACATCCAAGGGGTCACCGATAAGCTAGCCAAGGTTCTCGCTAAAAATAACATTGGAACCTCATTTAAGCTGCTTAGGAGAATCAAGCATATGATGAAATCAGACAAAGACAACCCCGATCCACTCCAGCAAAAAGGTGTTTACCGTATAAATTGCTTATGCGGGAAATGTTATATCGGAGAAACTGGAAGATCTTTCAAGATTAGGCTCAAAGAACATGGAGCTGACATCATGATTGGGAGAACCAAAACATCAGCGTTGGTAGATCACTCGAATAAAACTCTCCACCACATTTTCCTAGAAGATGCTAAAGTAATAAACAATGAAAATCACTATTATAAAAGGAAAATACGAGAGGCCCTTGAAATCATCAAGCATCCAGAAAACCTCAATAGGGATGGAAGTTTATAAGTCAGCAGAAATTGGGTCCCCTTGTTTTCCCACTCTTAAAACTTGTCATTTTTCCTTGTTGTCACCCTAGTCGTACTTTCTCATCACCTCCCTTAGCTTCCCTTCTTTTATAGCTTAGAATGATCTCATATGAACTCTTTCCTTACCTATTTAAAACACCTTGCCGACTCTTAAACCCTCCACCCCCCCTTCTTTTCTTTCTTCTTTCCCTTCCCTCTCCATTTAATAACCCTTCCTTCACTTAAAATTAAAACCCCTAATAACCTTTACTTATATCTTATCCAATTAGGAATTTAAATACGTAATACTATTTTAAATTACTAAACTTTAAAGATAATTAGCGTGAATTAACCCTATCCTAGTTATTTAGTATAAGACCCCCCTAAATTCTAATCTATAATCATTCCCCTTACATCAACCCCTTAAACCTTTACATCCTTCTTAATAAATAAAAATGAATTTTATGCATTTATATCAAAATTTTTAATTTAATATCATTAGTAATAGTTATTTTAACTAATACTAGTTTTATTAAATTAAAAATTGACATTAATTTTAATAAGATATCCTTTGAACATTGAAGCGTATGAAAAAAATTAATTAATCAATATTATAACTAATAATTAATTTTAATATCCTTATAAAAATAATAATAATCTTTAATACAAACATAATAAATTAACTAATCCCTTGTTTCAAGATCTCTTTAATTAATCTATATAATTTTAATATTAACAATACATTAAAAATACTTATAACATTATTTTATATTTGTTAATTTTAATTAATATTAAATTAATTATTAGTTATAATATTGATTAATTATTAGTAATAACTAATAATTAAATTTAATATCCTAATAAAAATAAAAATAATCTTTAATATAAAGATAATAAATTAACTAACCCACCTTCTAAAGATCTTTTTAATTAATTTATATTGGTTTAATATTAACAATACATTAATAAAACTTATAACATTTGAATACGTCATCCTTAAGTTAGGTCAATCAATATTTAATATATATTACAAGAATGTAGCTTAATGAAAATTGATAAACTTTGCATATAATTAAAAAAAAAAACTTTAAATTAATTTAATTTATTAAAATTAAAATACTAATTATTTTATGGTTGGTCGGCCTTCATCCTGCACTCTTGTGTATATATATGATATCTATCTTTCTCTCTTTTCAACATGATTGTCTTGATGATGGGTCTTGTATATATATGATATCTATCTTCCTCTCTTTTCAACATGATTTGTCTTGATGATGGGTCTTGTTCTAGACCTGAAATGTAGACGCAAAAATGCTCACTGTGGAGATTCCAAACTCAACAACTCAAAACTCACACTACAAAAATCTGAAATCTATAATATTTCTATAATATTTTAATTCTTAGAGTTTATTGAGTTTATTACTTTCTTATGTTTTTGGGTTTAAAGTATTATTATTTCTGAGGGTTTTTTAATCTATTGAGATTAAGTTGTTTATTCTTGGGAATTTTTTATTTCTTGGTTTATAATATTAATATTTATCCTTTACTTCACCAATTACTTCGGTTTATAATATTAAACCCTTTGGTTTATTACTTCTTTTGGTGTAAAATATTAATAATCCCTTAAGATATTGATAAGAGATATTTTAAGTTAATATATATTATGTATAAAGTTAATATTATTAATATATTATAAGTAAATATATAAAATATTTTGGTAATTTTAATCATAAATATATAATATTTATTTTGGTGAAATATATGTGGTGGGTAGTGAATATAGGCCTATCGGCCTATATCAACCACATTGGTGAATGTGGTTGTAAATCTATTTCATATAAGCCTATGGACGTATATCAACCACATTGGTAAATATGATTATAATAGTGCTAAATCTATTAAATTAAATAGATTTTACAAATCACTTTGATTTACACATAATTACAAATTTGGATTTTAGTTATTCTGGATCTTTACACAATTCCTAAAACCAATTGCAAAGCGGATATAGATTCAAATAATTTGAAAATACATATAAAAATGATGACGTGTTTTTCAGAATTGAAATTCTCCTTCCTGAGTTATAAATAACAAAACAAATACTTCATTAATGAAGTTAAAATATCCAGTTTGAATTTCGGAATTTTTTTTATTTAATGATATATTAATATGGTTGTTGGAGCATCATGAACATTTCATTTCCGAAAATATGATATCATATTAATTTAATCAAACATCTTCAAACATATCATATTAATTTTGTTTTCATCACACATACAATTTTATTTTTTTAATTACCACCAAAGGATTTCAAATGTAGAGTTTTTGGATAATGTTGTTGTGTGGATCTTGAATCCAGGGACTGCTCGAGGTTGGGAGAATCAGTGTCTTCAAACTGTGGACTTGTACTATTACCTCAAGACCCTATTGGGAAAGTGTCGCTGGAACGAAGGGAGGCTCACAGTCACATTTTCAACAAGGTGGACAAATTAAAAATTCTACTCATGGATATTAAGGGACGTCTAGCTCACATAGAATTTTGGGTCCACCTCTAGGCATAAGCTACACCCTTTACAAAAAAGTCCAACCAATAGAGGTGGACTATGCTACTTTATTTTTCAGATATAAACTTCAAATTGGGTTTACTTTTGTTATATTTTTAGCTAGGTTTTCCATTAAAGAGACAACACTTAAACTCAATAAACTATCTACTTTTAGTTCTAGTTGTTTTTCCTTTTGTTACTGATCTAAACAATCTATTTTTAGTTCTAGTTGTTTTGCCTTTTGTCACTGATCTAGAATAATAATTAAAAAAACAAAACAAAAACTTGTTATGTACTTTTAATAAATGGTCGATGGTCCATGGAAATTTAAGTAAAAAAAAATTAACATCTCAAATAAAAAGTTTTTAATTTATTAAATGATAGCAACAAAATTTATTTTATTTTTAAATTTATTAGTTATCACAATATTTGATTTTAATTTATTAATTTATTATAAAAATTTATATTTTAAAATTTTATTGAATCATTTTTTTAATATAATCCATTAGACTTATAAAATATTTTCTCAATATCAATATTCATTTTATACATATTTTCTCACAAAATATAACAGTGTCTGGAGAATAAAACCCAAAAAACAATTAAACCCATTAACATCCACTGGAAGTGTCATAATTTGACTTTCTTTTAGTTTTTTAAAATCATTCGATTTATAAATAATTAAATTTTAAAATATTATTTTATATTATCAAATAATCTACATTTTAAAACTTTAAATTAATTTCAAATTTAAAATAATTATTATTAACTAAGTTTTTTTTGTTTGAGATAATGCCTCATTTATGATGAATACTACAGATTAGGGATTGGTTTGGTGTGTTGGAGGATGTTGAGAGATTCTCTCAACTTCTCCCTCCAAGAGTGGAATTAGTTGGATCTCAGCAACACTATAAAAATTGTAATATATTCATTTGATTATGATATATAGAAATTAATTATTGTGTGTGAATCCTGTTCAATGGATGCTCTCTCCAATTTCTAATTTGGTATCAGAGCCTCTACTGGCTTAAATCCCTCAAGGGATGGCCAGGAAGATGTGAGAGCCATAAATTGTAATCTATGTAAATAGATAGGATTAGTGCGTGTGAATGTAGAAAATTATTTTTTTTAGAAATTGTTGTAAGTTTCTGTGTTGTCTGCCGTCGGCTTAGAGTTTTCTCTAACGCGTGATTGCTAAAGGAGGCCGAGTTTAGATCCCTGAGGGGCCAAGTTCTGTTACTTCTAGTAAGCTGAATTCATTATTCTTTCTGGAGGATGAGTCAGTCAATTGTTTAGGCAGAGTTTCTTCTGGTGGCAGGTCGAGATCCACTGAGAAAATATACTTGAAGAGCCGAGTTCAAAAGCATAACTTCAGCTTGAAGAGGACGTGTTTCCTGTCCCAATTAGTCATTCCTAAGTCACAGAAATTGCTACAGGCAGATCGTAGGGCCGAGTTGCCTCATCTTCACACAGCCGAAATTTCTGAAGAAAAATTGTTGAATCATTGGTTCAGAAGAATGCCAAAATTGTCAATACAAGGAGAGGCCGAATTGCAATCATCGTAAATTTCAGGAGAGTCAAATTTCTAATAGTTGTTCTCATGTTTTTTGGAATGGTCGTCGTGGTATCGCTCTTGGCACTGGACGGAGAAGCAAGAAAGTTATTTTGTGGATTCGCTGCAGCATTCTTCTCCATATGCATGTACGGGTCTCCTGGGAAACGATCCATTCGTTTATGTACCAAATGGGGTTGGAAGTGTGCTCGGAGCATTCCAGTTGATTCTGTATGTTATTTACAAAGACTGGAAGAACGAGAACAGCGATACATCGTCTCCTCCTCCAGAAAAGGAGGGAAAGGTAGGAGTTGGTTACATCAACACAATGGAAATGGGATCTTATAGTCAGATTGAAAAGCTGGAAAAGCACTAAAATGATGGTTAGATGTATAAAATTTCATAATATTAGCAGTGGCACTTTATTAATGCATGCAGAGAGGCTGTGCATCAAGCACATAATTACGTAGTTCTGTGGTGACAAAATGCATTCAACTTCAGAAGGCAAGGAATGAGGAGAAATTCAACACAGTTGTTGCTGGTCATGCTATTGGTTTTATTTACGTTGGATTTTGTAGGTTTATTGTTGTGAGATTTGTGTAGTGCAGAACTAATTATTGAACAAATTAGCATTATTTAAATTAGTCGTTCTCGACGTTCTTCGGTGCCGAGAGAACAATTGGCTAATTTGATTGTGTGAATTTGTTATATGCTGATGGATCTTGTTGTGCTTCAGGCTTCAAGAACATTGGTTACAGGTTATACAATGAGATCCTTGTGTTTAAAGGTCACTTTGTAGGATTGATCACTGATCATATTCCGTACCTAGAATATTTTCCTATAGAATGTTGAAATTTATTCTTCAGGGTTATTTCACAGATGGAAATATTTCCATAGGATAGTTCAGTGTCGTGACTCTTCTTCGGGGGTGTAAAAAATCTTTGATCTTACAAATTCAACATTGCTGGTAAGAAACAAATGTATTTTAAATGGGTTGAATGGTAGCTCAAAAATGGTGGAGAAAATAGTGTTGTCTATGAGATCTCAGAGTGCGTACAAATGTTAATGAAGACCAGGGCAGACAAATGTTTGTATTAAATTAGTGTGTTCTCCATTTCTGTAATGTAGGCATTAAGGGGGGGGGGTGTTTGAGATAATGCCTCATTTATGATGTATACTACAGATTAGGGATTGGTTTGGTGTGTTGGAGGATGTTGAGAGATTCTCTCAACTTCTCCCTCCAAGAGTAGAATTAGTTGGATCTTAGCAGCACTATAAAAATTGTAATATATTCATTTGATTATGATATATAGAAATTAATTATTGTGTGTGAATCTTGTTCAATGGATGCTCTCTCCAATTTCTAATTTTGAGTTAATTGTGAATCCCGTGTCATAATTTTGACTTTCTTTTATTTTTTTAAAATCATTCGATTTATAAATAATTAAATTTTAAAATATTATTTTATATTATCAAATAATCTACATTTTAAAACTTTAAATTAATTTCAAATTTAAAATAATTATTATTAACTAAGCTTTTTTGACATTTAATTAAAATGTGAATAAATTTTATAATAATTATGGTATAAAAGATAAAGGATTTGTGAATGCAAGCTTTTGTGATCCATATCATATTAAAATAAATCTTTTGAGAAATTACATGAATTTTTTTTTCCTTTGGTCTTAACCGTTGCTTCTCTAAATTAGATAGTCGGATCAGCCAATCTTTAGTTTTCTGATGATGAAGTACAGTCAGTAGTTTGAAATGCGTGAGTTCCAAAATTTCTCATGTGATTTCCCCGAAAATTTATTTTAATAAGATAAATGATTACTTCAAATTTTCTAAAGTTTTAATTTTAAAACTAAAAAAAAATATTAAGATATTTCATAATCACCATAATTTTGTAAATTTAGAAAGATATTTAGAAAGATATTAAGGTTGATCGTGTGATAAATCTTTTGAAATTAAAATTTAATTTTATTGCAGAAAAATGTTTTTTATTCTCAAATTTTTAATGTTATAAGCGACCAAAACTAAATTTTATTATGGACATTATAAGAATTATTTTTTATTTTAGCAATGCTTATTTTTTCTTTCAAGGATATGCTAAGATAATAAGATAAAGGGTATCTCCTTTAATTTTAAGATTAAAGGTTTTTAAATTATTTAAATTTGTGGTATATTTCTACACAATTCTTTCAAGAAGCTACATCTCCAAATTTCACATTATAATAAAAATAATGAAAATGTAAAAAAAATGAGGTCTCTCTCTCTCTCTCTCTCTCTCTCTCTATATATATATATATATATATATATATATATATATATATATATATATATCTTTCCCTAGTTTATTAACATTTTCTGAATGCTATAATTTAAAATAAGCTTTGGTATCATACACAAATGTATTGTAAGTAATTTTATTGGATTTAATTATCACAACTTTCATTTTGTCTATGTTAATATATATACTCTTATTATGTCACGCGACATATATGATCCATGATTTTGCATTATTCCCATCCATACCAAATTGTTTTTAACAAAATCATGAAGTTTACATATTCCACCATAGGTTTTGATTTTTTGTATAGGGTGATATCAACACAACTGCCACATTAGGGCTACAGAGCCCCATGTCCTAGTGAAAATCTTACATTAGGTTTAAAAAATATGAAAAGTATGGCTATGCAAAGGCTAGATGACTCCTCACGCATGTGTTAAATAATTGATCCCTTCTGTGTGGTCCTTATGTTGCCTATGAAATGACTGATTACTTAGACGATTATACACTGCCATCAATGACCAAGCTAGAGGGATAGACGTCCCTATTACTGGATTCCTCGGTCCTTGCTAAGTCATGAATTACTAGTATATGTGGCTTGTGGGTTGTTACATATACTCGGGAAGGTTGCTTAGTTCCCTGTTAAAAAAAAAACTTAGACGAGTATACAATCCTTACAAGGCCACTCATTAAACATCTATGCATCACATAGATGCACTAACTTGTTGAAATAGTGAAAAATAAAAAAATTCTTTTGCAAGTTTGCACTTCCATTCATTCTGCGTCACCATCGTGACATTGTGCAATATTCTTAAATCCCATGGCTTCACTCAAAACCATGTTCTCCCGTAAGTCCACTAACATGGCCTTTGCTGCACCACCACAACACTAAATTGTGATCCCAACTCTACTGAAAAGTTATTGGTAGTGACAAAATACCACGAGCAAAAAAAGCATTCCTTTAAAAAATACACCCGTGTCCCCCTTAGCCTCAAATGGGAAAACAAGTAGAAGCACTTCAGACATCATGACATCTCACAATGATCATTCTTCTCTACTTTTGACCTAAAAAAACCACCAACGATGACCTCCCATACCTCTATCCCTACTTGTAGTTCAATGCCTCAAAACCACTCTAAAAACCCACTGTTTCTCAGTTCTTCTACGACAACATTACACTCTTGGCCTGGAAAACCACTGGTTACTTCACTTCGTCTCTAAGGGTCAATCCTAGTAGCTAAAACCTACACCCCGTCGAGGGGTATATGGTCAGAGGCCCTGTGAGCGATATTTCTGAAACCGCCTTTGTAGTTCACTATGCCCCAAGGAGCATAATTTGTAAGTTCAAACAAAGATATCTCTGGATTTATGGGCATAATAGAGAAAAGTGCTCATGAATAAATACATTTTTTGTTGGACTGATTTTAATTTTCTGGTGGGAGGCCTAGAAGTATGGACAAAGAGCTTTCCAATATCATAATCATGATGTGGGGTATGCCATCAATGTAGAAATTCTTTGTACATTCAAACTGCTAATTGTAATTTGCTAAAAAAATAGTGTTGAATCTATTCTACCAATTTCGGAAACCAATTTAAACCATCGCGAAATCATGAAGCATACAAGAGAAATAATTCAATCAGCACATTACACAAGGATTTCTTGGGGAAATCCACAGCTAAAAATCTCGCTATATGTATATTGCATTAGTCAGAAAATATGAGAATATTACAATGCTTTTCTCAATCCTGAGAAACCTCTACACTATCTCTAGCAGTCTCAATCCTTCCTAGACAAGCCTAGGAAAATACTTAGCTAATTTTCTGCCTACCTAGATCCCTATTTCCTTATGCTATTTCCTTGGGCAATTAACCCCTATTAATTAGGGAAATTCCCATCCAATACTATGCAATCCATCTAGGGCCTTCCTTTGACTACATGCACCACTTGTACAATTTGGATGATTATACAATTGATAATACATTTCCCTTGAACTCCAATCTCAATAATTTAAATATTAGTTCACACATCCATGCATTTTTTATGGCTGATCTATTAGTTAAATGGTTGATCACAAAGTACACACCCCACTACTCGACCTCCCACTAGTTCCTCCAACAATTGGAACTATTTAAATTGAATTTAACTTAGATAAACTGAATTAATTAATTGCAACTCAAAATAAACTCAACCAAAACTCCTAAAAAGTAAGAATGAATCTACATGTCTCAAGTTAGATCCTTAACTCGAATTAATTGAACCAACTAAGTCAAACTAGCTTAGTTAACTTGTACAAGCTGTCATGAGATGTGGAGTTACAATTTTATTCTAATTTAATTCAGGGGGGAATTAAATTAGAATATTTCTTCGTGTTATTTTCAATAATCCCTCTCAACAAGAAATGGATTATTAGATACTTCGATCTTTCCTCTATGGAACTCAAATTTTCCTCTTGACATTTCCTTCGTTAAGATGTTAGCATCCTGTTCGTCTATAGGAATCTACTCTAGCATCATGACCCTCCTCTACACATAATCTCTGAGATAGTGGTACCACGTGTCGATATGCTTGGACCTATTATGAAAAACTGGGTTCATTGAGAGTTTGATACAACTATGGTTGTCATAGTAAATTACTGTAGTATCCATCTATTGACCAAAAAACCCAACGATGATCTTCCTCATCTAGATAGCCTCACAAGATGCAGGACTAGCAGTCATGTACTTGAATTTTGCTTAATTGAGTGCAATTTATATCTTCTTCTTGTTGTACCAAGAAATTGTTGCTGACCCAATACTGAAGATTCCTCCTGATGTGCTATTTATTTTTTATGAATTCCTTGCCCAATAGACATATATGAGCCTTGTTGCTTCACTCCCTATGTATGTTTGTACCAAATCAACTTGAGTGGTGCCTCTGAGGTATCTCAACACATGTTTGGATGCCTTCCAATAGAGTTTGGTTGGATTAATTATTGCATGAATAAGATGGTTAACTGCATAACACATCTGGTCATGTGTTCACCAAGTACATAAGTGAAACCACAAGCTTCTTGTAAACGGTAGCTTCTACCACTTTACCTGAAGTAGCATATTCCTTCCTCCAATTCCATACTAGAGGAGTCTCCATGGGTTTGTTGCTCTCCATGTGAAACTTATTCATTATCTTGTTGGCATACTTTCCTTGAGAGCCAAATAATTCCCCATCTCTTTTCCAAATTTCTAAACCAAGGAAATAATGCATGATCCCCATGCCTTCCATTTCGAATTCTCTTGCCAAATATTATTTGCAAGATTTTATTAGCTTCTCATCACCTGTTATAATTTAATCATCGACATATGATACTGTAATCAATAATTTACCTTCAACCACAATGTGGTAATGGTTTTCATCTGGTTCACTTTTGGTGAAGCCCAACCTAGTGAAATAGTTGTCGATCCTAGTGTACCAAACATGAGGTGCTGGTTTCAATTCATACAACACTCACTTGAGTCTGCACACATGCGAATATCTGTCGAAGGTATCAAATCCTTCTGGTTGCTCTATGTACACCTATTCCTTAATCACTATGTTGAGGAAAGTTGTCTTCACATCCATATGATGTATCTACCATCCCATCTGCATTGAAAGTGCTAGAATAGATATAATTGAAGAGTAATTTTCTACAGGAGCAAAGGTCTCCTAGTAATTTATTACCACCACCTGAGTGAACCCTTTGGCCACAAATTTGGCCTTGTGTTTCTCGACACTCCCATATATTTCTTGCATCACCTTGTAGATACACCTAGATCCTACAAATAACTTGTCCTTTGCTCTTGGGACAGCTTCCCATGTACTGCTCATGATAATGGAGTCATACTCCTATAACATGGCATCAACCCATACTGGTTGTTGCACTTCTTCCTTAAATGAGTATGGATTAACATCTACACTCTATCTCATAATAGACATGAAGCTAGTGTACCTATTTGGTAATCTCCTCTTCCTATGCTGTGATGTGGGTGCTCCCACATTCTCTCTAGCATCATGCATCAAATTTTTAGCCTCTCTAGTGCACTTCCTTCAATCTCTGGATGTCTCTGCATGACTGGGTGCTTCAACTCTCTACTCCTCTACATGTGGTTACTCCACATCATTCTAAGGTTCTTTTTTTGGTGCTAAAATCTCCTCATTTGAATGCAACTCAAGCTCCCTCTCAAAGGAAATTCACATGGCCTTCTCTTCATTGAATTTCACATCTTTACAAACAACTTTCTTCCTGTGAGATGGCATGTACACCCGATAGTTGTGAGGTGTATCAGTGTACCACACAAATATGCCCAACTAAGTTGTTGGTTTTAGCTTTTTCCATGCATCTTTGGAAACATGACATTAAACTAATCAACCAAATATTCTGAAGCACGCCACATATGGTTCCTTACCTGAAAAAAATTCCTTTGGTGTACTCATTCTGAGAATCCGATAAGGACTCATGTTCTACACATATACCATTGTGTTGCATCCTTCAGCCCACAAGTGCAATGATAGGGCATGATCATGAAACATCACTCATGTATCTTCCACAATAATTTTGTTCTTTCTTTCGGAAACCCCACTCTGTTATGGGTTATGGGGTGCTATTAACTCCTGTTATGGGTTATGAAACATAAGTTATTGAACTCATTCGAAACATATTATCCACCATTTTTTCTCCCGAGAGCCTTCACTTTCCTGCCCGTGTCTTTCTCAATAAGTGATTTGAAATTAGAAAACTTTGAGAACATTTGGTCTTTCTTCTGCCTGAAGAATATCCAACAATTATGTGAGAAATCATTAAAAAATATTACATAATAATTATTCTTCGTCGTGGAGGCTATTGAGAATGGTCCACAAACATCTTAGTGAAATATTTCAAGGATCGCTTACGCTAGACTATCCTTATCATGAAAGTTGGATTTTGTGTACTTCCCCAATGTACACCCTTTGCATGTATCACACTACTCTAGTGCACCCTTCAGAAGTTTTGTAGAAATCTTATGCGTGATATTCAAATCTCCATGTTGTATATGGCCCAATATTTTATGCCATAACTCACATATGTCTCAGCTTTGCACCTTCTCTGCTTTCACACTCAAAGAAACACAATATTCTACATCCAATTTGTAGTGGTTGTTTACCTGAACCCTAATCTTCTTCACCTGTCCCATGGCTATGTGATGAAGGAACAACTTTCCTTTAATAAAATTAACATCCTAGCCACAATCTTCCAACATAGCAACTAAAAATAATTTTTTCTTCAAACCAAGAACGTACATGACATATTTTAATGTGAGAGGATAACCAGAATCCCTATGAAAAGTAACAGTATTGATGTCAGTCATGAGATACCTTCCATCATCTCCCATCTCAATGTGCATCTGGAGGTCATTCTCCTCCAATTTGCTGAATAATTATTTGTTGTCAGTCATATGGAATGAGGCTCCACTATGCATATACTACACACTAACCATCATCGATGACACCATGCATGGGATGAGGGTGAAATCCAAATCGAATTATGAAGCAAGAGCTTCATCTGCCACTCCTCTTGAGGGATTCTTGTCGACCTTCTTATGTGGAAACTTCGTGGCATAGTGTCCTAGCTCATGACAATGAAAAAATTTAATCTTCGACAAGTAATTATTCTTTCCTGCTTGACCAGAATATGATTTGGAATGGGATGAATTCCATTTCCATTTATTTTCCTTTCCATATTTTATCACTCCTCCCCCCCCCCCCCGCTTCCCAAGGCTGAGAATGGAGATGAAGGAAGGTAGCCACAAACCAACCTTTAGGTCAAGTAGCTAGCCGTACCAAAACTAGAGAGGGATATCTCAATGTTACTTTGTAGCCAATGAGATGATTGGATATAATTATCTTAGGCTATTTATGATGCTGAGTAGATTAGGGTTGTTGTTTGTTTGAAGTTTTGATGGATAGGGATGACAGTTAAGGAACTAGGTCTAGGGTTTAGGTTAGATATCAAGATTGCATAGGCAATGATGAGGCCAGGTAGGTAAGATTATAAGCATGCTAATTTGACATTGTGTATAGGGTGAGCATGGAGAGAGTTAGAACGAGCATTAAGATGAATTCATTCATCAGAAGAGTAGAGACATGTTCAAGTAAATCTTAGAAAAACAGAGCATGGAAAGCATTATTTATGTCTATAAAATAGTAAGATTAACATAAAGAAGAATATATGTGAAATATGGATAACATAACATTCAACATGATAAGTTTACAGATAAAAATAAATTCTCAAAGGCATACCACTGGAGTCTCAACACTATGTCTGCAACACTATCTTTGATTTCATTTAGAAAGAAGCTTATACAATAGCTCCACTGCAAATAACAACTATCCAACCCTTCAAATGGCTTGAGTTGGACTACATATAGGAAAATAAGGGTCATGACACCTCATATGGTTGAAATCATATCCAAAAATCATCATAATTACATCATATGAGTCACTTCCTATAATTTAGGGAAGTTAGAAACTATTCCCTAAAGTGTAGCTAATGACTAGGGGTGCGTGTATCCTTGATTAAATTACATGTTTCCTCATCATAAGAGGAAAAAAAAAAATTCAAATACTCAAATGAAACCTCATGGGACATATTAGCATCGAATTATGAAGTTTTCTTGGCTTTCTAACAGTCTGAAAGGAATCCAATGCAGACACGTAGCGCCATTAGCAGAAGCGTCACGCCTGTCTGGCATAAGTATCGTGTCTGTTCAAAGGTGATTTTGAACTAATTTGAATCATCCAATTGCACTTATGAAGGTTAGGCTGAGTAGACCTATGTTTCTACTTCAAAATGCACTTTCAAAATTGAGAAAAACCCCACAGGAAGACTCCAAAAATTGATTTTCGCAACCTCACTCCAAAAACGTCGCGCTTAGTCAAAAACATTGGCAGAAACATGAAAAAGAGGTATTTTTTTTAGCCTTTTCTCCACAACCAAGGGGTGTCATGAAAAACCAAGACTTGATATAGAATGTGTAAGAGAAATTGAATCCAACCATGTAAGACACTGTTCATTTAAGTGTCATGAGACTACTGCGTGACGCTTCTGTGGAGACCAAATTTCTAGAATTTCTCAAAAATGCTCAAAATTTATTTTGTGACACCTGTGGATGATAGGCTAAACATCCAAGGATGCCTCAGTAAGTAGGCCTAATTTATCCTTCTCCTTGAGCTTTATTTGGGCTTCCTTAAGCTTTTGCTTCATCTACTTGAGCCTGATTTGAGAGATTTTGTTTCTGGCACAATAGTGATTTTCCATATGTCTTTGGAGGTCATTGTTCTTTTTGGATTTATTTAGAATATTATCAAGATTTCCATTCACCCTATCAAGCCAATACTCTCTCACATGATTGATTTCATCAATAATTAATTTATGAAAATTTTTCCAAACTGATTTAGGAGTTGATTCTCTTTATTTCTAAAGCACCCTCTTGAGACCTCTTGTCCTTGGTCTGCTTTCTTTTGTTTCAACTTGTGTATCCTCCAACCGATCATAGTATATTAGTTCTTTTCCTTTGCCTTTATCTGCCTCAATATGCACCTTTGGCTTGTCCTGGAGGAGTAGTTTCACTTTTAACTGTAGATTCTCTTGCTCCATGAAGTTATTCTGAGAATTTTCCATTCAGAAAATCTCCCTCAACTCTGCCATATATTCATATTTATCCTTTGTGATTTCCTCAGTTAAATTTTCCTTCACATGCTCTGCCATGTCAACCTTAAGGAATGATTTTTCATCATGCTGCTACAATGATGACTCACCATCATGACTAGGTGGTTGCTCTACTATTTGTCTTTGTTCAGGTGTAGCTTCAGGTCAAAGTACACCTTTTATGGTCTTAGGAGAAAAAAACCATCCTTTTACCCTTCTCACAGGTTTTAGTAATATAAACCTTATGTGCTTTTGAAAAGTCTGCTTTCTTTCTTAAGGATCCAGCCTCCTTTGGCTATGTTGATGATGTGCTATGAACAATAGGTGGACTAGTAGTAGGCGTTGATGCTACTTTCTCCATGAAAGTTTCCAAGGTCATATTGTTTTCTGAGAGTTGGTGCAAAATAACGAGCTTGACCAAACCATGGTGGAATAAACTAGGATGATGATTTTTACCTTTGCTCTACACCTTTTCCGCAATGTTGACCAAACTTCTGAATAAATAGTTAGACAAATTGAGCGATTTGGTGGCTGTGAAGTGCTTTAGTAGCCTGACATGGTATTGCTACGGTCTTGGAAATCTCCCTTCACATGTAAATTATTTCATGATTAGCTTCATTAATGGGGCATACTTATCAAGTAAATGCCTGAAAGGGAAAACTTATTCAGGTTCATTTCTACAATGAGGTTTTAGGAACATTGGGTAGTTCTCAAGATCCAATTCCATGCCTTTGAACCAAACTTCTCCTTCATTTGGAATACATGTTGCTGAAGTGATGGCATTAGATGATAGAGTGAATTCAATGCCTGCTATGATGGCCTTGTCTCTGCTAAAGTTAGTGGAAAAAAGTCTAGTTAATTGAGTATGACAACCTATCTCCATAATTCTCTCACAAAATCTTAAACATCCATTGTTTTGAAAATATATCTTGGCATAAGGGGAAGCATTGAGTTCTTGAAAAGTGGATGGCTCAAACCTAGAATGGTGGCCTCCCTTGTGAACCTTATTTTCACCCTTCATAGCTTTTGGGAACAGGATGAAACCCTAGCTATATGGAAGTGGGTAGGGAAAATGAATTTGGGAAAACATGGGATAGGGATAGGGTGAATTTAGGGGTTGTGATGAGGTATAAGGAAGTTAAGGAAAATTACCTAAAAATTTGAGGAGGTAGGGTGATGTGTTAGATTTAGGCTACAAGTGAAATTTTTTGGAATAGGTATGAGGAGATGGACCAAAATATGAAAACACAGGGATTTTTTACTTTTCCTATGGAAATGTAGTGGGAACTTAGGGTTTTGATGGAAACAATGGTAGAGAGGTTGTGAGTGATAAGGAGTGCTATTGTAGGGTATGTGGAGGATATGTGAAGGTTTTTAGATGGTGGGTGGAGGAGTTTTAATGACTGAAAACAATTAAGAATGGGAGGTCCTAAAAACATAGTGGGACAAAACCCTAAGGAGAGAAATCACTCATACATTGATGAATTA
This sequence comes from Pinus albicaulis, assembly GCA_034641835.2. Classification (NCBI taxonomy): domain Eukaryota; kingdom Viridiplantae; phylum Streptophyta; class Pinopsida; order Pinales; family Pinaceae; genus Pinus; species Pinus albicaulis. The sequence goes on along the minus strand of JAXQQM020070467.1, from coordinate 66,269 downwards.
ACTTGAAAAATGTATTGAGAGTGTCCAATTACTAATAAAGACGCCAAAAAATATTTATGCACTTGTTTTGTAACTTGAATTGCTGACTTGGAGGTTGAAACCTGAAAGTGTAGCGCCTTTGGCAAAAACGTAGCATAGTGGCCAAAACATATCACTTGCACTAAGAAACGTCGCGTTGCCTCCCAGAAATGTCACACTTCCTCCCAAAAGTGTCGTGCTTCCTCCTAGAAACGTCGCACTGCCTCCAAAAGCATAGAAGAATGAGTTAGTTTGCAATTTTCTTTGGTTTTATACCTTTAGCAATTGTAGAGATTTCTGAAGGTGATATAGGAGCTTTATCAAACAAGAGAGGTTAAAATGAGGTGAGAAATTACTTTTTCCCTTTATAACATCAATAAATCACCTTTTTGTCTTTTAGTGAAATCATGATCTTTTGATATTTTTTTTTTTTTGAATAATTTTACAATGTAACAAGCTTTGAAAGAAGACAGATTTGTCTTACTTTATTTTCATACCTAAGCTAACTCCCTTTAAAGAACATTTCTATGTTGAAAATGACTCTTTTTTGCCTCATTTATCCCAAAATTTGGACATTTATAGTGATGAAATAAAAGACACCAAGACACTAACTTAGGTGAAAACATGGTGAATGACCCAGGAATCTAGATGAAAATGGAGGATATGAACCATGAAATGGAAATGAACATGAATATGCTGGAGGGAGTATACTTTTAAGACCTAGACATATCCAGTGAACAAAATTTTAGTTGAAAATTGACTTGAAAATATACAATTTTTTTTTTTTAACTGTAACGAGTATGAATTTTATTTATATGAAAAAGAGAGAATGGGTCTTTGCCAAAGCGACCCCTATTAAAAAGTTGTTGTCCATCTAATGTTTCTTTTGAGCTATAACATTTTCAAGGAATTTGAAAGGTACTTTCCTCTTTTAAAATTAGCAGCCCTTTCATGAGAGAGCAACCTTTGTTCGCCATCCGATATGCTTCACTGTTTTAATTTCTGAGGATATGATAAAATTTGTAGGATGCAGAGTCTAATAGGACTCTCTTCAATCTACCCAAGATTTTTTTGAGACCAGCATTGCTGAAAGGTTCCTCCGAGTTTAATTTTTTAATTAAAATATTTGAATCTCCGAAGACTTGGAGATCTTTGACACCTTTGTCTCTTGCTATAAGACATGCTTTGAGAAGCCCGAGGATCTCAGCTTGATTATTGGTTTTCTGACCTAAACCCTGGTAGAAGGAGTCTCTTGAAGACCCATCTGGGGAGTAGATGACCCCACCAGCACCGAAAACACCAGGGTTCCCTTTGGATGCCCCATCGAAGAATATTGTGGTTAAATTTTGAGACCGCCAACAATTTTGGAATATGTCATCAGGATCTCTTTTATGCCATTCTGGATTTTCTGTTTGAGGGATGAGGAGACACTTATGAGGATAAGGCTCAAGGGGACCAAGCCACCTCTTTTCCTCAGGCAGAAGCAGAAATTCTTCTTTAAAATACTATTGTTGGGCCACTTCCAAAAGGAAGGACTTGGCTTTTGCAGCAACTTGCAGTGGGGTATGCTGCAAGTCTTTGAAGATCATCTGGTTGCGGGCCAACCAGAGCTGCAAAAAAAAAAATTTGGGAAGATCTATCCATAATTTGCACCAAAATGACTTGTAAGGGATTCGATAAGGGTAGAAGAGACTCCAAGAGGCAAAGAGTTCCGAGACAAAAATATGTGGGGGTACATAAATCTGGAAGTCCTGTATGATAAGGCCCCAAACCTCTTTGGTGAAAATACAATCCATGAATAAATGTTGAGTTGTTTCGAGATTTCTTCTGCATAACACACATCTATGTGGCCCTGCAATTTTCCTTTTCACTAGATTATCTCCCTTTAGGAGTTTATTATGATCCAGAGTCCAGAAGAAGAAGTTCACTTTTGGTAAGGCTAATGGCTCCCAAACATGTTTCCAAAAGGCTGGTGTTTGGATGTTGTTCCTTGAAGCCTGTAAAACTCTGTATCTTGCTACTATAGAATAAGCTCCTGATTGGCCCCATCCCCAGTTGTATTTCATGGATCGATTGACCGGGACTGACTCCTCCAGCAGATCAGCAAGCAAGTTTTGTTGAGGATACAACCGGGCAGGGACACCATGAAAATCCCAGCTGGCCTAGTCACCACGATGATCCCATTTTGAAAGGTCGTAAATGCTGTTTATACCTGCTCTTTCCAGCTAGTCTCTAAGTTCTGTAATATCCTCGTTTTCTGCCAAGGGATCCCACCCCATGATACGATGGAGCCACAGGTGTGTATGTTTGCCATTACCCAAAATTCTGTAAATGGATTTTTTGAAGAAAAAGCTGCTTTTACAGCAGAGTCTCCAGACCTGCATGCAGTTTACTGAGTTGTCCAATTGTAGATTTCTGAGAGAATTATTGTGAACGTATTTTGTCTGCAAGGTGACACTGACTGGATGTGTGGGCTTGTGGATCATCTTCCACAGAATCTTACCTCCCAGTGCTATGTTGACAAGTGAGGGATCTCGAATTTGTAATCCGCCCTCTGCAATCGGTTTTTTAACCAATTCCCAGTTTACTAAATGCATTTTTTTTTCATTTCCCTTCCCTCCTTGCCATAAGAAATCTCTGAGAAGATTAGAGATCTGCTCCATCACGTTTCTTGAAGCTAAAAGAAATGTTGCTTGATAGATTGGAAGAGCAGATAGCTGCGACTTGATTAGGATGACTTTACCGCCTTTTGTTAACCAGAAGCCTCCCCAAGCAGAGATTTTAGATTTAATTTTACTGATGATTTCGGTCCAAAGCGCCCTCTTATTCGCACCAGAAGTGATGAGGAGGCCTAAGTACTTGATCCTGTCCCATTGAGCATGACCTTTGAACCCAAGGAGATTTGAAATACTTGTGAGATCTTGCTGGTCTATATTCCAGCTGAAGACTTCACTTTTTCTCTCATTGACTAATGCTCCTGAAACTCTGCAATAACGTCTAAGGACAGTGTCGAAAGCTTTGGAAATTCTGATGGATTCACCTCCGAGGAGAAGGGAATCATCTTCAAAGAGAGCATGATTCAGAGGGTCTGCACCATTGGAAGGTTTGAGTCCCGGGAGAGTACCAACAATGCTTTCATCTGAGAGTTTTCGACTGAGGGAATCTGCCATTAAAATGTACAGGAAGGGGGAGAGTGGGCATCCCTGCCTGATGCCTCTCCGTGCTTGAAAAAAATTGGTTGGGTGACCATTGATTAGAGGGGAAATCCACGGGTTGTCAATGCATGCTTTTATAATATGAACAAAGTGAGGAGAGAAGCCAAAGGATAGGAGAACATTGCTAAGGAAAGAGTGATTAACTCTATCGAATGCATTCGCCATATCTAGTTTTATCAACATACCTTTCTCTTTTCGCTGTTTGCTTGAGTGGATTGTCTCATGTACTTGAATAACGTTGTCCAGAATGTGCCTACCTTCCACGAATCTACCTTGAGAACTGGAGATTAGTCTTTTGAGCAGAGGCTTGATTTGATTTGCTAAAAGTTTGGCCAGGATTTTGTAAGAAGCATTACACAACGATATGGGCCTGAGTCTTGCAAATGTTTCAGGATTGGAGTCCTTGGGAATTAAGGCTAGGTAGGTGGAGTTGGTTCCTCCACCTATCTTAGCTTTTTTCATAAACCCTCTTATCATTTTTTGGAGATCGAATTTGATGATATCCCAACAAGACTTGTAGAAATGGATTGTGAATCCATCTAGCCTAGGGGCCTTATCTGCTTCCATGGACCAAATAACGTTGATGATTTCCTCCTCAGATGTGGGTCTACAAAGGTATGTATTATCTTCAAGGCTGATGAGTAAAGGGATGTTAGAAAGGAGGTCAGCAGCTTCCTCATCATTGTCGTGAGTTCCCTCACTGTATAGGTTCCTGAACTGAATTTCAGCAGCAGCTTTGACCTAATTGAATCCTTTGAAAACTTGGCCCTCCACTATTTTGATTCCTGCTATATGATTCCTGGACAGTCATGCTCTATATTGTCGGTGGAAGAAGGAGGTGTTCTGATCCCCTACCTTTAGCCACAGACTTCTGGATTTTAGTCTCCAGTATTCTTCTTCCATTCGAAAGGATTGGTATGTGAATCGTTGAGCTTTTATTTCCTTTTCCAACAGCTCTGCTGTGATATCTTTGCTTTCCATATATGTTTGTAGGGTCTGCAACATCTGCACTGCTTCTTTTCTTTGGCTTGTTGGAGTAGGGGTTGGTTTCTTTATCCATTCCTTCAACGCTTGTTTTGTGGCCTTCAACTTTTTCTCCCAGACATAAATTGAGGAGCCTGTGAAGGATTTTTCCCATGCTTCTTTCACTGTCTCTATGAATCCTTCTCTCTTGATCCAAAGAGGGCTGAATCGAAAAGGAATAGGGCCCAGATCTTCTTCATCTTCCAGTAGAAGCTGAATTGGCTTGTGATCTGAGGTCAATTTGGGCAGAATTTTTGTGATAATGATATTTTTGTTCATTATTAGGGAGCTTTGCACCAAAAATCGATCCAGGCGAGCAGAAATGTGGTCCTACCCAACCTGGTTATTGGACCAAGTGAAAAGACCTCGGATAGGATTGAAATCTAATAGATCCCAAAGTTGGGTGAGCTCTTCCACAGTGGCCAATATGGGATCTCTGTTGCTGGATCCGCCCCTCTTCTCTTTTGCTTTTAGAACAATATTAAGATCCCTGGCTATGATGATGTTGCTGGGGGAAAGTTGCTCTAAAAAAGATGAGAGAGAATTCCAACATTCTCGTTTTTCAGAGTAATTGATAGGTACATAAAGATTGAAGAGAGAGATGGTCAACTTACTTGCACAGTGCGTCAGTTCCGTGAAGATCCAATGTTGGGTTTCATGAGATTTGTTTAGCTGGAATAAGTCATCTGTCCAGAGAGTTTCTAGCCCTCCAGAAGAGCCTCTTGCGCTGACTGCTTTGGCTGAACTTTTATTCCACTTTTACTTGCTCATATCTAGGAGGGCTTGCCCTTCTATCTTAGTCTCTTGGAGCATGAGAATGTTTGAGGGATCTGTTTTCAAGAGGTCCTTAACTGCATCTATTTTAGAGGGATTCCCCAGTCCTATGAAATTCCAAGAGACGGGTTTCATTATTTACTTGAAGGGGGGTTGGGGCCTCCCTTGGAAGGCCTTGGTCTGGTATTTCATCCGATAGACATTTCTATTGTGGACTGGCTTCCTTTAATTTTAAGTCTTTCGACCTCCTCTTCCCTCATTTCTTTGCGGGATTTCCTTCCAGCTCTTTTTGATGGGCGCTCATAGGTTTCGTCCTCCGAGGAGCCTAAGCTTTCCTTTGGTTTTTTCTTTGTGACTTCTGCGTATGAGGGATTCGAGGGACTACCTTGGGAAGCTTAGATCTGAATAGCTTTCCCTCCATCTTTGCTTGAAGGTGGGATTTATGCCTATTCCAGATTTTCCTGGACTGAGTTTGCTGGATTGATCTGGGTGCTTTCTGTACCATTTGGGGTTGCTTCCTTTTCCTGATTATACTTGGAGCTACTTGGAACTCCTATCATATTGCCTTTGCCAGCACCTTTTTTTGGATGTGCATATTTCTGGACTAGATTCCATTGATCCCCGATTTGTTTATCTAATTGCTCCTCAGCCTTTTTCTTGCAATGGTTTGCAAAGTGTCCATGGCCATGACAATGTTTGCATTTGAAAGGGAGTTGTTCATAGTCCAATTCCTGGACATGCGTCCACCCAGCAACAGTGAGCTTGATTGCTTCTGACAGCCCCTCTTCTAGATCCACTTCTACGCAGATGCGAGCACATGAATACTGATATTTTATTACAGCTTGGTCTATGTATTTTCCCAGTGCATTACCGATGATCTAGAGGGATTTTTGGTTCCAGCAATGGAGGGGAAAATGGGGGAGTCTCACCCAAACCGAAACTGCAGAGGGGACATCCTGGGTAGGATCAAAATCTGGAGACCATTTGTTTAGATACAATCCTTGTGGACCCATGAAGTATGGGCCATTTCTGAATATTAAACGTCTATCTTTCGGGTTTTCGAACACGAAAACAAAGAATCCTTTGCCAACAAAATAGCATTTGACACCCTCTTTGGTCAATGGAGTCCAATTCCTTTGAGTCCATTCATCCACCGACTTGGGAGAAGGCCAGAGGCCTGTGAACTGGCCTATGAGGCCTCTCTCAGCTAGGTTCAAGGCCGCTTTACACGTTTCTTCTTCTGGAAGGGAAACTGATGGAATCAAGTCCATTTTCTTAATGAACTTCTGTTGAATCGCTAAGGGGGGGTGCTTCGGGCCTGCAGCAATCATAGATCTGAATGCTTGAACCTCTGGGGGCGGATTGAGGGGGGGGGACAGGGCCCCCACTGGGCTCCATGAGCAATGAGAGGACGCAGCAGGGTTGAGCGCAGGGGCGCAACAGTCACAGGGGTGCGCAGGGATGCTCCCAGCAGCCCTAATGCATGCAGAGCATGAGGAGGAGGTAGAGCATGAAAAAAGATATACAATTTTGACCTAGGAACGCTACTCAATAAACCTTGAAAGATTATTTCATTATATAAATAAAATTGAAAGAAAGCCACAACTAAAAACCCCGCTATGTGTATATTTTGTTAGTCAGAAAATATGAGAAGATTACAATTCTTTTCTCAAGCTTGAGAAACCTCTCCACTATCTATATCTATCTCACTACTTCCTAGACAAGCCTAGGCTAATACTTAGCCAATTTTCTTCTTGTCTAGATACCTATTTCCTTGCGATGTTTCCTTAGATAATTATCCCATACTAATTAGGGAAATCTCCATCCATTATTGTTCAATTTGGATGAATATACAACTGAAAGTGCACTACCATTGAAATCCAATCTCAACTGGGCAACTCTCAGTTCACAGATGCATGAGTTATTTATGGATGGTTTATTAGTTAACTGGTTGATCACAGAGTACAAACCTCACTACTTGACCTCACACTAGTTCCCCTAATAGTCAGAACTAGTTAAACTGAATTTAACTCAGATAAACTGAATTAATTAATTGCAACTCAAAATAAACTACTCTAGGGTTCCTAAAACATAAGAATCACTCTTCACGACTCAGGTTTTAACCTCAACTCAAATTAACTGAACCAACTAAGTCAAACTAACTTAGTTAACTCATACAAGATGTCATGAGATGTGGAATTACAATTTTATTATAATTTAATTCAAGGTAAAATTGAATTAGAATCTTTCTTGGTGCCATTTTCAATAATCAGGGCAGTATCGATCGCTGCAACAGTTTTGGGTTGGGATACTAGGCTTATTGATGATTTGGGTTGCGATAAATTGGACACTTTGTTGGTATTGGCATACTAGAAAGAGGTGGCCATTCCTAAATGGCCAGTGAAGGGATACATGCCAGAGCTTGAGCAAGAGCATGCTCACTGCCTGTTGGAAGTTTTTTCGGGCAAGGTTTTGGGTCAGTATCATCTGGAATTGAGAATAGATCATGAGTCTTTGAGTTCTGCTATATATATATATATATATATATATATATATATATATATATATTTAATGGTATTGAATTCAAGGGATGCCCCAATTCCCTTAGTAAGGAACATGTGTGTTGGAAATTTATTTATAGAACTACCAATGTTGTTAAAAAACCATTAATAGAATCTAAACCTAGTATCTAAGTCACCCCATTCCCAAAAGCCCAAATTTTCTAATATGAGTCATATAAATCCTTTAAAATTAGAGAGGTTGTTCAGAAGCGACACAACACTATTGATTTGGATGGAAAACACAGTATAGGCAGGAATAAATTTTATCATATTCTTTCAAAATCCCTTCCATTTGGGTTGAATGAGGAAAGCAAGGGTGACTAGGAACAACTCTCATTTAGGTCTCTTGCTTGGAAGTTAGAGTTGCATATGGTTTTGTTTGTTCATAGAGCAGTGAGGTTGCAACAAGGAATTTACTTTCTTGTACGAAACTTCAAGCATTTTGATTCCCTTAGAGGGGAAACTGGGTCCCAATTTGAGTGGGATAAACCATAGGGATTTCCGTCGGTTTTTCCTTTGCACATACTTGTAATGGGTGATTGGCGACAACTAGCTACTCGAATTTCATGGCATCAAGATATTTCTGGTGATGGTTGCTTCAAAATAGGAATGATGGCTCATTTTTAACTAACCCTACGCAATAGACATGCCTGGATGTATCCTCAACTCTTCTGGTAAGTTGGATTGTTGGGACACGTGTTATATTTAGAAGCACATGTAGTTGGAATATCTGCCACTGGAATTGGATGTTATTTCTATGATCTTATGCATACATCTCTTGGATTAAGTGGAAATGAATTCCAGAACCCTTATCACATCAATGTAGCAACTCGAGTACTAGACAAACAAATAGTGAGCCTACCAACTTATCGAGGTCGAGACTTGGATTTTTAATATAAAACATTTGCAGGTATGTATGTTATAATTTCAAATTTCTTACGATATAATGTCATAAAAACTTTATGCATACGCCCCACGACAAAGGAAATTCATGAAATTAGTTTTTTCTTATTGAGATAACTTGAACTCAAGTTTGCGATAATTGTTGTAAATTGGTATATACAATACCTAAGATGGAATCATGAAATATTGTGTAAAGCAAAAAAATAGGTTATCATAATTACTCAAGTAAATTAATGTATTGATTGAGAATATTTTAGTAACACTTTATAGATATATATGTGCAAAATACCATGCACACTCACTCCACAAGTGTGGAAAAATTGTTTGTAAAGTTTGCACATTTTGGATGACTTCTTGTTACATAGTAAGGTTGCACATCCATCCACGAAAGTTTTCACATTTTGGATGACTTCTTTGTACTTTACCATAATCAATGTAATCCACATGACCTAGTGAGTCAGTGGCTTCTGCTGCGGATTTTCCACACAAGAAAAGCATTGTGGTTGGATGTTCTGTTTAGAGTTTTGTCGATGTTTTCATTTCGGGTGATTAATTTGACTAAGCTCGAGCTTAGTCAAATTAGTTGAGTAGTTATTAATGCTTGTCGCAGTTTTCTTGATAGAAAACATGGGCACTACATTTGTGAGGATGTGGGGGCCCTCTTTTATGGGCACTCTTTGATGGTTTGACAATAAATAACGTTGGTCACTATTTTGTGGTAGCAACAGAACCTTTGTTTTATTTTATGAGAATGGATATACGTAGGTACTCTTTATTATTAATAAATTTATTATAGGATTTATTTAGATAAATATTTGTTATTTATTCATTATAGGATTTATTCAAATCAATATTTGTTATTTATTCATTATAAGATTTAGTCAAATAAATATTTGTTAACTATTAAATTGTAATTAATAATTTAGTTAAAATTGAACAAAATATATATTTTTCAAAGATTATAATTAAAAAAAAAAATTAACATAATTAAATGAAATAAATTTCTAAAATTTTGAAGAAAAGAAAAACGCCACTTAAAAAATAAATAAATAAATAAAGTGACAATAAAAAAGAGAGGTAGTGACGTTGCCACCACGTGATTCTTGTTAGAGTATGAATTCTTTAGCATGATTACTTAGAAATATCATAAAAACTCATTGTTGTAAAAACAATTTTAGTAGCATAAAAAATAAGAATGATGCATATAATAGTAAGTTTCTTCTAACTTGTCTATGTATATGTCACAAATGGTAGGATACAAGGGACAACCTTGCTTGACTATGATATTATAGTTAAGTTAATTCCTTCTAACCATAGATTAGTGTTCCTAAACTTGAATAAGGTTCTCATGCATCTTTCCACAACATGGAGTGTTGGGTGCCATAATTGTAATTCAATTTTTCAACACTTAATTACCAAACCAGGGCTACGTAGGCTTTGAGACGTAGCATAAGAAATTCCAAAGATTATGGATTAACCCTAAAAACCCTACTATTCGTGCAATTAAATCATGTGAAATATGAAAGAAAAGCTTACAAGAAAACCTTTCAATCCTTGCACTTGCAAAGAAAATGACACCACTTCACTCTGGAAACTGGATTCACTCGGAAACAATATTCAACTACTTTGCTAAAAGAAATAAAACATTCCACACAATAACTTAATCGTAGAAATCAAAAGAATTCAAAAATAAAATATGTTCCTGTATTTTAATTCTAGTGCTAAGAAAACATAGTAAGTTTATGTTCTATGTTTTATAGATTATGTTTCCTATACGAGAGAGACCATATTCATGTATTGGAACGATTCTATTCTTCTACTGAAAACAATTATGTTCCTGTACTGGGATGAATATACTCTTGTACTTGAATGAATCTATACTCAACAATATTTCATCCCTAAATATATGAATCAGAATGTTGTGTTAACAAGAAAGAAATCAAAAAGTGCAAAAAGGAAAACTTCAACTCAGGCAATAATGAAAGAAATCCCAAATCAAATATAAATTACAACTCAAGAATGTAAATTGCGAAAGTCAATGGGAATTTATCAATCTTAGTGCAAATAGTAAAATCTTGCGTTTAAATAAAATATCACCAGTTAAAAATATTATTTACTTGAACATTTATCATTGTGTTAAATATGTCCTATATATAAACGAATTCAACATTAAAAAACAATATTTATTTTACAGTCCTAAATTTGGATAGTAATAATCAACGAGTATTGTACTATGTGTAATTTAGAAAAAAATATCTAACAAAGAAAGGAACACAGTGTAAATGTAACAATTTACACATGTGGATTAATGCCTTCACACAATTACAATATATGTATTTTGATTAGAGTATGCTTGCTGTAAAGAAATGAATATTTAAACAAAAATTTAATGTTCAAACCCTGAAACCCTAACCATATAATCCATAAACGATTCAAGAATAAGCTTCTCAGATAAAAGACATATTTTTGTGCTTTAAAGGAATAAACAAAAATACTTTGATATACATGAAAACACACTCAACACACACAAACCCTCAGATCCAAGATCACTCAGTGAAATAAAAATAATCACACAAGATAATTACTAATCCTACACACTCACTATTAAAAAGAAACCTTCATACAAATCATTCCTGTACCTAATATACACATCTATAAAAATGGGAGAATAATCGGGTTTGGCTATGCCCTAGCCAACTAGCTCGTTTCCCTCTTAATGAGTAGAGTTACCATTACAACAAATAATAGGAACAATATATAAAAATTGGCAATAACTCCTTTTTATTAAGAAAACATAAAGTATCTACAAGTAAACATTACAAAACGATGGATCCAGCCCCAGAGGGTTGTGGTGATACAAATCTTCAAAAATAAAAGAATGCCAAAGGCTTCCAAATTATTGTTAACCTATGCTATTACATAAACCTAACTTATACATGTTTTCATCATCTCTCAACTGTATCGAGTAGCTAACAAAAAGATGCAACAATTGGTGGTTGACCTCCATCTTTGGATACCTCATAACGCCCTGAACCATATACAGGATATGATACAAGTCTTCAATGTTAGGTGCACACCATTTCATTTTGACAGCTACAATGAACTCAAAGCTAATATTCATCAAATCAGTCGGTTGTCCAAATCTGGTGTAGGAACCGAAGTGAGTACAGGAATGTCGAGATCTTGCTCCAGCCACTTTGACTTCAATTAATGACCATTACTTGTCAAGAAATAAGGTAATGTGAATAATGAGTTACATGAAGAAAACATAAACATGTTAAAACTTTTTAATCAAAGATAATATTACATAACTAGTATCCAAAAAATCATTAGAAGGAACCAGAAACATATATGAAAAAACATAAACCTATTAAACATTTTTAATAAATGATAATATTACATAAAAAATATCCATAAAATCATTAAAAGGAACGAGAAACATATGTGAAGAGGTTAAAGTATAATAATTTCGGGTAAGGATAAGGTAAAACAAGACAATTTCAACAACCAACATCCCCCCAATCTCATCTTGTTGTGTGTCCTCACACAACCACTAACCTCTACAAAAAACAAAAATATAAATCCTCCTCACTTCTAAATTTGAATGTTGATCCTCGAACCTTCTGCTTTCACTTTCTTCACTCGAGCCTTACTTATGCGTTTGAACAAGTTCTTAACATGAAATCTCAGGTGAGTCACATGGAACTTCCATTTCCTTTCTTGTCTTTTCAACTCAGACGCTATCACTGCTAATTCTCCATTCATGTTCTTCAACGCAATGTTCTATTCTTGTATGCACATGTTTAAGACTTAAAATTCATAAACATGTTGCTTCAATTTTTGAGTTTGACTCGTCCTCTTACCAGGGACAGTATCCTTCACTATTTCCTTTGCTTTGTCTTCTTCTTGCATTGTTATTTCTTCTTCCACTGATGTCTGAGGAACATCATCGTTCTTTTCTTCCTTCTCATGCTCCTGAGTTTGTTTATTCAGACCTAAGAAATATTTTCCTCATGTTTTTCTTTTGTCTACTCTTTCTGTTGGAAATAATGAGAAGGGGTTGAATTAACATTTCTTTTCAATTGTTATTTTTACTAGTTAAGATCACTTATATTTAGAACACAAAATGACCAATATAGAATAAAGGATTTTATTAATCTCATATAACAAGGACTTAAATCCTCTTCTTTACAATGAATCGAGTACAATAGTAGTTTAGGGCATCCAACCCTAGATGAAGACACCAATATTCAATCTCCTTGGCTCCAACCTGTACTTTTCCAAGCACTAAATTCGACTCCATGAGGCTCCAACCTCTAGGGCTCCAACCCTATCTTGCAAGGCTCCAACCTTGTCGCTTTAAGGCTCCAACCTCTAGGGCTCCAACCCTATCTCTGGTACATGCACCAACCTGGTCTTCTTGAGGACTCATATGCTCTAGGGCTTCAACCCTATCTTCAATTCGTCAAGATAATTTTATGTACTTCATGGCTCTCAATATATTATTCAAAGAGCCCTATCAATCTATTCATCTACAATAATTCCTTCTCCAAATAACTTCATCAATGAAAACCTTGTCTTCTAAAGAGGTATCACCATAGCTCTTCATGTTACCCAAACAAAATCTCCAAGGTCACCTCATGAAGTATTCATCATGGGTCTTCCCATAATGTCCTTCAACAATTTTCTTTATCAAGACTTCAATGATCCTTCAATAATAATTTGATGATCTATCAAGCAAAGCCCAAACAGTCTTCAATAGGTTGCTCCAAGTTCTGCACCAAGAAAATATTCGACTCTTTTAGGGTCTCCAATTTGTTGCTCAAGAAAGTCTGCAAGTGCACTTTAAAAATAACCCCCTTAAACCTACCCAACCAGTCCTTCAAAGGTTTCTTCAGTAATACCTTGTAATCTACTCAAGGGTCTTCTTGAAGGGCTAAGTCGGTTACTCTTCAAGGCCAATAAGACTGCTCTTCAGAGATCTTCAAACACACTTTAACAAGAAGTTCCATAATGTTTACAATGATATTATTACAAGGCTGATCTAAGCTTCAAGATTGATTTAGATATGCCTCAAGTTTGATTCAATAAATATCCATGAAGTAAGCCCATAAGACAACTCAATCAAGCCCAACAAAACTGCCAAATCAAGCTAGACATTTTTTTCCAATAAAGAATTCCTTAAAACACTTTTGAATTGCGAATACTATTCTTTCAAAACTTAAATTACTAATGATATGTGATTTTTTTAAAGTTCCTAATTAAATTATAAGGCATGATTTATCTTTAGCAATAATGATGAATGGTCATAGTTCTCATTTCTTAAATAACACTAAAGTTATCTTTAATTACCTAATTGTAATTGTAATAGTTTGTAACTCGATTTGTATAATCCATTGATACATTATAAAAAGCAATTCTAAAAATGAAAAATTACACATTTGTAAAAGAAATTGCATCTCAAGATATTATATCCTTTCAACATTTGCTAAATTCATAATTAGGTAGAAATAAATGATGATTAAGTAGAAAATTAGTTCTATTAACCACATCAAAGCTTCAAACATTAAAAATTTGAAAACTTTTACAGGTTTATTGTTAACTTTACAATTATTTACAAACAAAAATACATGTTCTCTATAGGTTTAATTGGGATTAAGATCCGAAAGGCTAATTACAGGTTTCCTGCAGGTCATCTAAAATTTGGAGTTATAAACCCTAGGCAAGCTAAGTCAGAAATATAAATGTGTCAATTAAACTTTTTATTAGTCCTCTTTATAGGATTATTAAAGAAATAAATAAAATCCAACACGGTTCTCCACAGATAGAAAGTATTGTAAAAATGGTTGTTTTGGTATGAAAATATTTGTGAAAATGATTATGGGTAAGATGATCACATTGGAGGATAAGACCTCTGATACGATTGATAAAGTAAAAGAAAGGATTCAGTTTTCTAATTTGTGATTCACTGATACAACTCGATATTTCACAAGAGCATCCTATGAAAACATAAAAAACCACCTATAACACTTTACCTAAGGAATGTGCTAATGATCAAATCCAGTAAAGAAGTCTAAAATATTTTGAAGATCAATTCATAGATGTGCAATTTTCCCAATATAAAGTACAAAACTAATTTATGAAAATATCATCTGCCGACATTGAATAATAATATAATTATATATGCCACCTGTTTCCTACTCATTACATTGTAATATGTATATTTTGTAAATCCAACGAAAAGAAACTTGAATTCCTTTCATGCATGAACTAACTGAGTCAAATAAAAATGAATATGGTGTTCATTTGAGCACTTGATGCTTCCTTCCTAGCTTTATCATCAACACACAAATACATCAGCTTTATGTTTGCTCTCTAATATTTTTCCCTCTTTTGGGAAATAAAGACCGAACAAGGAATTGGTAATATGTTTAATAGATTTTTAGTAGTGGTTTATTGGGAATGATGTTTACATCTTCCAAAATTTTGGTATATTTTGTTTTTATTGTTTTATTTCTGTTATGACTTTTTGTAAGAGAGATTGGATTTTTCTAACGTCATAAAATTTTCCATATAACTTAATGTGAATGTAGAATCACAAGTGTTGTCTCTAAACTTATTTAAATATAAAAATAAAAATATGTGGTGGAGGGAAAAATGAAATCCTCATCTCTAATGTTATGGGACATTGCATGCATCTTTCTATATAGTTGATTAAAGGAAATAGTTCCAAACTAAGTAACATTTAGATAGCATATCTCAATTGTCTTCATTTATACTCTTCTTTCATATGCCTTATGACGTTATCTTTGCAATATCTAGTGCAAATGCAAGTTTATTAAACAATCAACTAAATTATTAAAATAAATAAATAAAGACAATATACTAGTTGCAGATACTTACAGACCGAGACTATGTTATACTAATAAAGATGTGGATAACATTGAAATAAAAGAAATTTAAATTTTGTTGCAAACTAGTTTAGATCCATCCTAACTTTGGATCTATCAAGCACCGAGAGGGATCAAATCTCTCGAGGTGCAAACCTTTTCTTGGAAAGGTTTGCACCTCGAGAGATTTCATCCCTCTCGGCGCTTGATAGATCCGGAGTTAAGATGGATCTAGGTTGCTTTCAGTCATGTGCAGCTAAGGAAAATCTATAGAAGATATGATTAATTTTATCAATAATATGTAAATATATCTAATATTAATATAATTATTTTATTTTTTCTAAATATGTCATAGTTTAACCTTGTCATTTTAATTTTAAATTTCCTTAGTTACCTCAGTTTGTTGAGATGATAAATATTGTTCATAAATTTAATGATGAAAAATGATGAAATAAAATTTTTGGATGCAAAGTGTCACATACCAACATATAAACCATATATATATTTTTTACCATAATCATTACTATTAACAACAATGTAAACCTATCTATTTCACTTTATAATACAATTCCACACATCTATATATATTTTATTGTTTTAATTACCTAGTCTTCTATGATTAATATGACTCAACATTATCTAGTTGTTAATAATGAAAATTAGGTTTTCATCGCAAAAATTTCAACGTCATAATGCTTGATAATGATTTTTCTTCAAAACCCTGTTTTGAAGAAAAAAATTCTATTTTATCTGTTTGTAATAAATGCAATGTAATTTTCAAAGTTTTTTTGGTTGTGAAGTTCTTCAGGCGTAGCCCTAGTCACCTTTTCTAAAATCCCATGCCAGTTATCCCTGCAAAGACAGACAAGAGATTCATCATTCGGCTCAAAAATCACAAAGGAAACAAAAATAGAGTTTATGTGAAAAGTGTCAAAGTTCAAACATTACAAAAGTGGGTTTTTTCAAATCAAAAATCAAAGTGTATGGCATAAAATATATTTTAGTGTTTCAATAATCCATTTTCATGCCAAATACAAGAGTGAAGTCAAGAAATATCATGGAAGAGAGAAACAGTGTTTGGAAGGCCAAACTGTGGTGACGACAACCGTCACGACTCATTGGGCAACCTGCGGGGCGCATAGGGCCATTTTTCACGATGTATTTCTGAACCGTCGCGGCGCATAAGGAGAGCATGACGCATAGGGAAGTGGTCACGGCGCATAGGGCCGACAACCAAAAATTGTGTCATTGGCTTCCAAAAACTCAAATCGACTTGGCTCTTTTTGTCCAAGTAAGTTCATGTGACTCTAAATTGACATTAGCCAATTTTTGGTGTCGTTTGAAAATGGATTATGAGAATTTGAAATGCCAAAACTATAAACCCTATCACCTTGTTTAAAATTGCTCCTTAGGGTTTTGAATTTGAAGTTTTAAAATTAATTGTGGTGCCAAATACTTTATTTCCCCACCTTGTTTATTCCTTCCCTCATTGTAATCCTATCATTACTGTTCATCCCCTATCCCATTGTATCCTCAAAGTCACTCATTCCTAAGCCCCATTTCCCTATCCATAAATCATTTCATTTCCCATCATTTTCCCTTTCCTATTTCATTTGTAAAAAATTCCCAAACCTCAAGTCTCCTAAATAGTCAAGTGGTTGTCCATTGTCCCTAAGTTTGTCAAATTAAAAGCTTTCAAAAAGGCAAATTCCACTTGACAAGACTTCATTTTTCCCACTACCCTATATCTCCTACAGTCCCTCCCACATTACCACATATTTGGAAATTGAAACAAAGCACCAAATTCTCATTTTCATCTCATACAAGCCAACATATACCTTGTATGGACATCATGGAGACAGACACTGATACATCCTATGACAGAGATAGTGATTCTACCACTGAGCTACATGCACCTAGAAGGCCTCGTAAAGGTGGCAAACATGTGAGAGAAGAGCCCACCTCATTAACTCAATTGCAGGCTTGCCCACTTGCCATGGCATGTTTTCGAGAGCAGTCATGCTATCAGTATTGTGAGATGATTGCTAGGATTCATCATCATCAGGAGTTGGCTCGTTTATTTGTATTGCATTTGCATGATGGTCAGGTAACTCTTGCTGGTGTAAATTTCACTTTGACACCGGAAACCATCTCTCAAGCAACTGGAATACCGAATGTGGGTGAACAGTGGAACAAAAGATAGCAGGTGGACAGAGTGCATTATGAACCATACATCAGGCCTAGCTATGTGATATAGCTCAGCAGGGTGTTCCCATTTCGGTTCCTAAAGGAATCCTATGCACCTCTGATGAAACTCATTATCAGATACTTCAGTTGTGAGGGCCGGTTTTCACGCCTCTATGCTTACCACATCAGATTATTGATGCATTTCACTAGAGTGAGGATGATGAGCATACCTTATTTCATGTGTCGTAATATCGAGAGGATGACCATTCTTGTGAAGAAGAAAACTCCCGAGCAGCAGTACAACAGTATTTATCACTATGCACTCATCAAGATCGTGGTTGTACATCAGCTTGGATTGCAGGGAATTTCATGGGAGGATTTCATTTCCCATGATTTCTTCACAGTTACTTAGGTTCCTCTGGAGGTTTTTCATGAGCCAGGTGAGCCTTCACATCAGCCTGAAGGTCACGAGACAGAGCCTATCGGTGTGCCAGTATATGTCACTTATCAGAGAGGCACCAGAGTATTGTTTGCAACAGCCCGACGAGTAATATCTCCACCCGGGGTGGAAGGGGTCTCGTTGCTGTCATCAGTAGCACAGGTACAGGTACAGGACAGAGGAAAGAGGCCTATGCAGGATGAGGACCCTTCAGGAGGCCAGGATACTGATTTCATATTGATTGATGAGGATTTGAGTTCTCCAAGCTCAAAGTTGAGAGAGATCATTCAGGAGCAGAAGGCGGAGATTGACACCTTGACCGACAAGTTGTAGAGAGCCCAATGGATCATAAATTACCTGGAGTAGTGAAACAAAAAGTTAGAAGACCAGCAAACAATCATGGAGTTGCAAAACATCCATGAAAACCGGCAAGCTGCCCGAAGAAGCCAAGATGAGATGACACCCATTGAGCGGGAGATTGAGGTTGATAGGGAGACTTGGCTTGAGAGGGTCAATATTCATCTTGAGAAGCTGTTGGAGAAGGCGAACAAGGAAAATAATATGCTCAAGCACATGAAGAACCACTATTGGGCACGAAATCACGTTTGCAAAGTGAGGATCAAAATCCTAAAGGCAAGGCTAAGGAGGGCACTAAAGCGTCGTAAAAGGCATGATAGACCCCAAATTTTGGCTGAAGATTCTTTGGCCCAGCATAGTGCTTGATGATGGGAATTCAGCCCAAATTTCAAGAAATTTGGGAAAAAATTTGTCAATTTTGAATTTTTGGGCCTAAACACAGATTTTCCTGCCCGACACGTAGCGCCACTTGGCACGCGCTTATAATTGATAGCTCTTCTGGAGGAAAACTTTGCATTTCTGGATTTTTTTATCAAAATTTATGCATGCCTATGGATTACCTAAGGATTTTGACAAGTTTTGGGTTGCCTAAAGGGTCAAAAACACCTCAAAAATGACCTTTCTGCCACTTTTTGCACACATAGGAAGCAGTGTTGGGAGATTTGATTTTTGGAGGGGAAAATGGAAACCAAATCCAGAAATTACACTTGGGTTGGAAAGTAGACAGGCAGGGCTTTCCAACAAGCTATCCTGCACTCAATTTGAACTTCAGGAAGGCCCTCAAAATCAGCCTCAAACTTTTGCTATGCATAGAGATTTCAGGCGCGACGCATAGGGAAATTTGGCCTATTTTTCACTCAGCAGCTCAGAATTTCGCCTAGTTTTGGCTAGTTTGACTTTTTCATGTAAATCTTGATGTAAATTGATGTAATTTCATGACTTTGATGTAATTTTGGCACATTTCTACTCATCTTAGTAGATTCATTCACCAAAAAGTGAAATGTAAGTGAATGAATCAGTTTCCTATCATATAGAGGCAAGTTGTTTCATTGCCTATTTTCTAGTTCCTAGTTTAGATATGGTTGAAACAGCTCCTAGAATGATGAGCTCGACCCCTAGAGGCATGGGAATGAGTTAGGCTTGTCTATATCATGTAGTTCTTCAGTCATTTTCAGGGTTGGACACTTGGGATTGCTTGGCACTTCATTGTACATTTCATCTCTGCAATTTTGGCAAAGGAATAGACCAGGGTTTGTAGCACTCTTTGGGATCCATGTGGCTCTATGTTTTGATGGTGTGTTTCTCTATGTGATTGTAAGTTCATTGATTTTTATGTGTATCATTTCCCTTCTCCTTTCTTCTTAAATTAAACAAATGAGTGATAAAGGTGGAATTCATTAGATTGCTTTGCTCTGCCTTTAGTTTTTTTTAATTTTCCATGTTTTCATATGTTTGAAGAGGATTCTTGAAAGTCTCTTTCCCTCTTCAGCTCCTCACCGGTCTTAACTATCCATTCATTCAATCCAAAGCATCAAAACAATTGCCTTCCTTGCCCCATTCAGAACTCTGTAAAAACTAGGCCTCATCCCCGAACCCAAAACTGCCTTTCCCTTTGTTTCCAACAAAACCCCAAAAATCAAAATCAAACTCCTTCACCTATATACCTAGCCGAAAATTAGCCTTTATTTCAATTCATCTCAAGCCCTATTGATTATTTTTGCTGAGATTGACTCGGAGAGAGCCCTCATCCTGATCTGGTAGGGCTAGCTACCAGACTGAGCATGGTTTGATGTTACCCTGAACTCTGCCTTCTTTCAGCCTTAGGTAAATTTAGGCAATAACATAGTTACGACCATACTGGGGAAGAAATAGTTTGCTTGTTAGTGTTATTTGTTTTATAAGCTACAGACGGAGCCTAAATTTATGCTAGGTAGCCTTCGAAACGCTCTTACTTTGCATTAGCGAAAGTAGATAAACGCTGCTTCAGTCAATCTCCGATATAGTTTGTAAACGTGACACTTGACTTGTAAATTGCCCCCAGTGCATCAGATCGTTCTGGACTTTTGGGTGATGAGTCTAGAATTTGTTAGGCTGATCAAGTTGGTTTTGTCCCTTTGATTTTTGAAAATAATTCAACACACTGGCTTCCGGAAG
This sequence comes from Pinus albicaulis, assembly GCA_034641835.2. NCBI lineage: Eukaryota > Viridiplantae > Streptophyta > Pinopsida > Pinales > Pinaceae > Pinus > Pinus albicaulis. Next base: position 45,748 of record JAXQQM020070467.1, on the reverse strand, counting down.
ACATACTAGAGCAAATCCAGATCCTGATCCACCTCCAGTGTATGAAAATCCCAATCTGATTTCAAGAATCCTTCGTCGAGAAAGTCCTGTGATTCCTCCATTTAAATCTCATTCATGTCCTGCTGTGTTTGAATACCTTGAAGATCTTGAATTTGATGAACAATTTAAGTTTTCGCTGTTTGAGACGAAGTCTGAAAGTGTATTGGTTCTACGGTCATAAATCCAGAGTTTATCAAGTATCTTGAAATTGAACAAGATAATAGATCCATTGACAATTATATTTTGAATATTCAGGATTCCATTGTGGCAACAAACATTCCTGAGTTTATAGAGTCTGCATCCGAAACTCTTGGGCCATCAGCAGTTACTTCCGACTCACAAGTTCATACCGAGCCTCCTTTCATTCCTACCATTCCCGTGCAACCATCCATTTCTAATCAACAATCTGCAGTAGTTTCACCTCCACATACACCTCATACATCAACTGCTCCGACTCCTCCCATATTTCCAAATCCAATTGTAAATCCACCAAGAGCAATGGCTGCCCGATTTGCACCTCTTGTGTTGCCTCAAAACTTGGATGACATGCCCGCTGATTATCAAAGTAAGATTCCATTATTTGATGGCACTCCTCAAATTGTTCCTGCTCAGAAACATGTGGATAGAATGGTAGATTTCTTTGACCTTCATGAAATTGATGCAGAAAACGTGACCATGAGATTATTTGTGAAAACTTTTGGAGGAGAAGTGAGAAATTGGTTCAGAGCTTTGCAGCCTAGGAGTATTGCTACATTGGCTGAGCTCCAGAGACAATTCTTGGATCGATGGGAAGTAAAGAAAGATCCTCTTCAGATCACTTCTGAATATACCCAGATTAAGAAGAATGTTGGTGAGTCTGTCCAAGATTATTGTATTAGATTTAATGCGGTTTACAATGCAATTCCTTATGATATAAGGCCATCTAGGAGGTCGGCTTTGCTTAAGCTTCCGGATGGTTTTGATCTGGACATGGCCTATCAATTAAGAGAAAGAGATCAGGCCACTTTGGAGGACATGCAAAAAATTGCAGTGAGTGTTGAAGCTAATTTGAATGACAAGAGAGCTAGATTGAAAGCTAAAAATAAAGTAGTAATAAAGGAGGAGGCTTCTACTTCAGATCAAGTACTTCGCAAGGTGGAAAAGATGATTGAAATATTAACACTTGATAAGCCTGAACCGCAGATCAGAAATCCTAACTTCCGTGGTTAGCAGCAACCCAAATTCAGGATCAAACAACGAGAGCAGCGAGCACAAGAACGAGCAGTACAACAGCAGGTAAAGACACCTTTACAGTAGAATTTTTTTGGTCCAGAATCAGATGATGAAGATAATGTAATAGGGGAAAAGAATCACTTATTTACACCTGATGATTTTCCAACTTTTATCACTGAAGATGAGGAGTATGCAGAAAGCTCAGTTGTATAAAAAGATGAGGATTTCATTTTGGCAAATGAGACAACTCTTGAAGAAGAGTCAGATGAGTATCAGAGAGGTTATATGAATGCTTTGTCCACCCAGCAGCGTCAATATTTACTTAGAAACAGAGATGTGCCTATCAATCCAATCCAAAAGAGAAAGGAAGTTTCAGCACCAAAGAATGATTCACCCGTTGCACAAAAGAAGGGAAAAGAGATAGCTGATCCCACTACTAGCAAATCCCCATCAGCAAATGAAAGATCCAATCAGCCAATTGTATCGAGGGAGAAAGGTGAAAAGAAGGATGTTCCAGCCAAAGAGGTAGAAAAAAATTTAGTTTTTAACTTAGAGAGTGAAATTGCTAAGTTAAAAGTTTCCATTCCTTTGACTGAATTGATGAAGAATAGCAGTTATAAGGGTCAGGTGTCTAAAATTCTGAATTTCGATCCAATGTCTGATATGGTGAATGTGGAATATGATCAACCTGAGTTGATATTTGGACCAGCATTGGATGGTGAGTCTCCATATAGTGATGTGCCTCCTTTTTATATCAGTCTTAGATTGCATGATTTTGTGTTACATAATGCCATGTTTGATTCTGGAGCATCTCATAATCTCATGCCGAGAGCAATCATGGAGAAATTGGGATTGGACATCACTAGGAAATATCATGATCTTTACTCTTTCGATTCCAGCAGAGTAAGATGCATTGGGCTTATCAAATATTTGGTGGTTAGCTTAGATCAGATTCCGACTAAGAATGTTTTGATGGATGTGGTTGTGGCGGATATTCCTCCTAGATTTGGCATGCTTCTTTCCAGATCTTGGGGAGCGAAATTGAAGGGAACATTGCAGCTTGATTTCTCCTATGCTACCATTCCTGTGTTTGGTCAGATGAGAAGATTATATCGGGAGAAAAAGATGAAGTATATGATCACCATCAAGGAGAAACCGGTAAATCATCCAATCAATTATGTACATACAGATTTAGAGTCATTTGTTTTGTATTCAGATAGTTTCAATGATGTAAATAGTCAGTTAGTTGAAGCAAAGGACATTCCAGAAATCACCGAAAATTTTAGAGAGCTTTTGAAGAAAGAGAGACAAGAACTTGAGAGTTCCGCTGAGCAATCAGCCTTCCGACAGCAGCAAAAATTTGATGGACAGCAAGCGGAAATAACAGAGCAAACAGAATTTCAGCACTTGGAAGAAGATGAAGATGGTTTGTGGACCATGGATTTCGATGGTGCAGTAGGAAGTGATGGTGCTGGAATTGGAATTTGGGTACGCAGCCCTTTTTCCCCCCCAAACAAGGTACCGAGTAATGTAAGGGTCTTCTCTTATAAACTAGCTTTTGATTGTTCGAATAATGAGGCAGAATATGAAGCTTTGATTGCTGGTCTGAAAATTCTTAGAAAGTTGAATGCTAAGAGGATTGCAGTATATGGCGACTCCGAGTTGGTAATTAAGCAAGTGAAAGGTGAATACCAAGCTAAGCATCCTCGAATGCGGGCTTACCGAAATGCTTTTCTTGATATCTTGAAATTGTTTTCAGACTATACTTTGACTTGTGCCCCTCATATTTAGAATGGTATTGCAGATGCGCTTGCAAAGGCGACAAGTAATTTAAATATTCCGATGAACTCAAGTAACAAATTTGAAATTCATGTGAAGCATCGTCCGACTATCCCGGACAATCAAAGGTATTGGCAAGTATTCCAAAATGATGATGAGATTGATGAATTTCTGCAAAACAAAGGCAAGTTCAAAGACACTTCAATTGATATGGAGCATGATGATGGTGAGGCTAATGTGCAAGTAAATCAAATGGAAGTTTTGCAGCTGAAATATAATGTCATTCCTAAAGGCTTGATACCTTTAGAGGAGCTCTTCGATCAAGATGAGGTAGCTAAAAAACCAACCTTGCGGCCAACCAAAAAGGGAGTTGAAGATGTGAATATTGGATCAGCTGAGAATCCAAAGATGGTGAAATTGTCCAAATCATTGTCACCGGAGGTAAAAGCAAAATATGTTAGTTTATTGTCTTCTTTCGCTGATGTATTTGCTTGGGACTATTCAGATTTGAAGACATATGATACCAATATAATTCAACACACCATTCCTATTAAGCCAAATCAAAAGCCTTTCAGGCAGAAGTTGAGAAGGATAAATCCAAAGTTGTTGCCTTCAATTGAAAAGGAAGTGAATAGATTGTACAAAGCTGGTATCATTGTTCCTATAAGATTTTCAGATTGGATTTCCAATTTGGTGCCCGTACACAAGAAGACAGGTGAGATTTGTTTGTGCATTGATTTTAGGAATCTGAATAAGGTTTCTTTGAAAGATAATTATCCATTGCCCAAAATGGATCACATACTTCAGCGAGTAGTTGGAGCATCTCGTATGTCGCTACTCGATGGTTATTCTAGGTATAACCAAATTCTGGTCCATGAGGATGATAGAGACAAAACAGCGTTCACCACTCCATGGGGAACTTTCCATTACGCTAAAATGCCTTTCGGTTTGAAGAATGTTGGTGCAACATTTCAGCGCGCAATGGATATGGCATTTGCAAATGAGAAAGATGTTTTCCTAGTTGTGTATCTTGATGATTTGACAGTCTTTTCCAATTCTGATGAAGAGCACCTTTACCATTTGAAGATTGTTTTTCAGCGATGTAGAAAGTATGGTGTGTCACTCAATCTGAAATAGAGTTTGTTTTCCATGGATGAGGGCAAAATTCTTGGTCATATTATCTCAAAAGATGGCATCAGTATTGACCCAGCTCGAGTTTAAGCTATTCAGCAAATTGATCTTCCCCGGAATAAGAAGGAGATTCAATATTTTAATGGTAAGATGAATTTTTTACGCCGCTTTGTGCCTAATCTTGCTGAACATCTAAGGGAGATTACAAACATGCTTAAGAAAGACAATGTGGTGAAGTGGACCGAGGAGGCGGTAAAATATTTCAATTTAGTGAAGTTGGTTCTTTCTTCAGCTCCGGTTTTGATCAGCCCGGATTATACTCAGGATTTTATTTTGTTTTCATTTGCTTCGGAGCATACTATGGCAGTAGTATTGATGCAGAAGAGAGATGAGCATGAAAAACCAATTGCTTTTTTCAGCTGAACCATAAGAGATGCAGCCTTAAAGTATAACATCATTGAAAAGCAAGCTCTTGCTTTAGTGAAAGCGTTGAAAGATTTTCGGGTATATATTCTGCATTATCATATTCTTGCTTATGTTCCTAACGCTGCTGTTAAGGATGTTTTAGTGCAAACAGATCCAGAAGGGAGACGGGGAAAATGGATTGCTGCCTTGTTGGAGTATGATGTGGAGATAAAGCCTACAAAGCTTATCAAAGGACAAGGGCTGGCTAAGCTAATGGCTAAGTCGAATTTGCATGCCTTGGACATTAATCTCATTGCTGCTATGTCCGAGGAGAATGAGGAAACTTCATCAGTTCAGGTATCAAAAATATTTGTGCTTTCTCCTTGGTATTCAGATATTGTATATGTGCTTCAAAATTTGTCACCACCGCCTGGCATGGCTAGAAACAAAAGTAGAACTCTGAAATTGAAGGCTGCTAAGTTTTGTATTTTGAATAATTCACTCTATTGGAAAGATCTCGATGGTGTTTTGCTGAATTGTTTGGTTGAAGAAGAAGCAAAACAGGTTATGGAGGATTTTCATAAAGGAGATTGCGGGGGTCACCTTTTTTGGAAAACAACGGCCAACAAAATTTTGAGAGCGGGATATTATTGGCCGACACTTTTTGCTGATGTGTATGAGACTGTCAAAAGCTGTCATGAATGTCAGATTTTTGAAGGGAGGCAGAAATTGCAGCCTTTTCCGCTTAAGCCCATTGAGGTAAGTACTCCTTTTTAGCAATGGGGTTTGGATTTCATTGGCGAGATCCATCCCGCTTCTTCAGCTCAGCATAGGTGGATCCTCACAGCAACAGATTATTTCACGAAATGGATTGAAGCAATTCCCACCAGGAAAGCTACGGATGCGGTAATAATTTCATTCCTTGAGAATAACATTTTGTCTCGTTTTGGTTGCCCGAATAAGTTAATTACCGATAACGTAACAGCTTTCAAATCAAAAAGGATGGTTGAGTCTTGTAACAAGTATCACATCATTTTGGGACACTCAACCGCTTATCATCCGCAAGGCAACAGATTGGCGGAGTCTTCCAACAAATATTTGGTCAACATCATTAAAAAGTTGCTGGAAATAAACGAGAAAAGTTGGCATAAGAAGTTAGTCAATGCACTTTGGGCAGATCGAGTGAGTCAGAAGAAATCCATTGGTATGTCCCCTTTTGAGCTAGTATATGGAGTTGACACGGTGTTTCCTACCTCTCTTGCAGTTCCAGTGGTCAAACTTCTACAGGAAGCTGGCAGTGAAGATGATCATATGCAAAGAAGAATAAATCAAATGATCCATTTACAGCAGACGAGAGAAGAAGTTTTTCAAAACACATTCAAGCTGCAAGAGAGAATTAAGAAAATGTATGATAGAAAAGCCAAAGCGGACAAATTTCAATTGGAAGAAGTGGTGCTGAAATGGGATGCAAGAAACGAGGAAAAGGGTAAGCATGGTAAGTTCGAAAGTCTCTGGAAAGGACCCTTTAAAATTGCTGCATATCGGGGTGAGAATACTTTTCTTCTGAAAGAGATGAATGGGGAAGATTGTCCAGGAGGGCCGGTCAATGGTCCGCTGCTCAAACGGTATCATTTCTGAAATGTTTTCTGCTGTTTACATTGTCACTGTACATACCGTTTATTTCAGTTTCATTGCAAGTGTGTGTTGTGATCTTTTCTTCAGTTTGGGGCCCGAGGTGAAGGCTATAACTCTGAAGGTTGATTTTAGCTTGGGTTTGAGTTTGTCAAGTCAGGTTTTTCAGTCATTTTGGTTTCAAGATTGAGTCAGTTTGAGTCAATTTTCAGTCAATAAATGAGTCATGATTTGTCGAAGTTATGGACTCCATAGCCCAATGGACGAAGGCACTGCCTACTCTCCCAGAAATCAGTAGTTCTTGGCACCTCCAAGGAGCTACCATCCCCATTGGAGCCAATGTTAGAGTTGGTATCTTCATCCCTCCGTCAGAGATCAAATTTCTCTTGTTGCATTTCATTTTAGGTGTCTCATTCAGTTCAGTCAGTTGCATTCCATTAGGAGCATGGATCATCTAACGGAAGGGTCTTTTCTCTCATATCCCTCATTTCATGTACCTGTTGGTCCGTGTTTGTTCATCGAAATCATTCACAGTCATTTACAGTCATGTTTGGTCTCATGGTCAACAAAGAGTCATTTTAGGGTTTTAGTCTCATTAAGTCTAGGTTTTCGTTAATTTAGTCTTCAAAATGGCTAATAATGTCAGCAGGCACATGAGGGAGGTTCGAAATAGGTTTTCATCACAAAAATTTCATCATCATTATGCTTGATAATGATTTTTCTTCAAAACTCTGTTTTGAAGAAAAATTGTCTATTTTATCCTTTTGTAATAAATGCAATGTAATTTTCAAAGTTTTTTCAGTTGTAAAGTTCTTCAGGCGCAGCCCTGGTCACCTTTGCTAAATCCCATGCCAACTATCCCTGCAAAGACAGACAAGAGATTCGTCATTCAGCTCGAAAATCAAAGGAAACAAAAATAGAGTTTATGTGAAAAGTGTCAAATTTCAAACATTAGAAAGTGGGTTTTTTTCAAATCAAAAATCAAAAGTCTATGGCATAAAAGATATTTTAGTGTTTCAATAATCCATTTGCATGCCAAAGAAGAAGTGAAGTCAAGAAATATCGTGGAAGGAGCCAGCTTCGGTGTTGGAAGACGAAGCTGTGGTGAAGCGGTTAATACATGACCTTAACTTGGGCAACACAAGTGGCACATACAAAAGAGCGTGGTGCATAGGGCCATTTTTCACTGTGTATTTCTGAACCTGCGCGGCGCATACAAGGAGCGCGACGCACTGGGCCACTGTCGCGGTGCACAGGGCCGAAACACAAAATTTGTTGCCATTTCCCTCAATCATCAAAACGAATCGGCCTCCTTGGTTCCAAGTAAGTTTATGAGACTTTGAAATTTCCATTAACAATGTTTGGTGTTGATTGAGTTTGAATATGAGAGTTGGAATGCCAAAAAATTTAAACCCTATTCTCTTGTTAAAAATTGCTCCCTTAGGGTTTTTAATTTAGAGTTTTAAAATTGATTGTGGTGCCAAATACTCCATTTCCCCACCTTGTTTATTCCTTCCCTCACTGTAATCCTATCATTACAGTTCATCCCCTATCCCCTTACATCCTCAAATTCACTCATTCCTAAGCCCCATTTCCCTATCCATAAATCATTTCATTTCCCATCATTTTCACTTTCCCATCTCACTTGTAAAAATTCCCAAACCCCAAGAATCCCAAAAATTCAGTGGTTGTCCATTGTCCCTAATTTTTTCAAATCAAAAGCTTTCAAAAGGAAAATTATCATTCGATGAAACCCCATTGTTCCCACTGCCCTATATCTCCTACAGTCCCTCCCCTTTGACACATATTTGGCAATTGAAACAAAGCACCAAATTCTCATTTTTCTCCCATATAAGCCAAACATACACCTTGCATGGACATCATGGAGACAGACACTGATACATCCTATGACAGAGATAGTGATTCTACCACTGAGCTACATGCACCTAGAAGGCCTCGTAAAGGTGGCAAACATGTGAGAGAAGAGCCCACCTCCTTGACTCAATTGGAGGCTTGCCCACTTGCCATGGCATGTTTTCTAGAGCATTCATGCTATCAGTATTGTGAGATGATTGCTAGCATTCATCATCATCATGAGTTGGCTCGTTTTTTTGTACTGCATTTACATGATGGTCAGGTAACTCTTGCTGGTGTAAATTTCACTTTGACACCGGAAACCATCTCTCAAGCAACCGGGATACCGAATGTGGGTGAATAGTGGAAAAAAAGATAGTAGGTGGATAGAGTGCATTATGAACCATACATCAAGCCTAGCTTTTTGAGGCATCTCAGCAGGGTGTTCCCATTCCGGTTCCTGAAGGAATCCTATCCGCCTCTGATGAAACTCATTATCAGATATTTCAGTTGTGAGGGCCGGTTTTCACGCCTCTATGCCTACCACATCAGGTTATTGATGCATTTCACTAGAGTGAGGATGATGAACATACCTTATTTTATGTGTAGAAATATCGAGAGGATGACCATGCTTGTGCAGAAGAAAAATCCTGAGCAGCAGTACAACAGTATTTATCACTATGCACTCATCAAGATTGTGGTTGTACATCAACTTGGATTGCATGGCATTTCATGGGAGGATTTCATTTCCCGTGATTTCTTCACAGCACCTTAGGTTCCTCCGGAGGTCGTTCATGAGCCAGGTGAACCTTCACATCAGCCTGAAGGTCACGAGACAAAGCCTATCAGTATGCCAGTGTTTGTTACTTATCGGAGAGGCACCAAAGTATTATTTGCAGCAGCCCGACGACTACTATCTCCACTTGGGGTGGAAGGGGTCTCGTTGCCGTCATCAGCAGCACAGGTATAGGTACAGGATAGAGGTAAGAGGCCTATGCAGGATGAGGGCCCTTCGGAAGGCCAAGATACTGATTTCGTACTTATTGATGAGGATTCGAGCTCTCCAACCTCAAAGTTGAGGGAGACTATTCAGAAGCAGAAGGCGGAGATTGACACATTGACCGTCAAATTGCAGAGAGCCCAATGGATCATAAACTACTTGGAGCAGTGGAACAAACAGTTAGAATATCAGAAAACAATCATGGAGTTGCAAAACATCCGTGAGAACCGGCAAGCTGCCCGAAGAAGCCAAACCGAGATGACACCCATTGAGCAGGAGATTGAGGCTGATAGAGAGACTTGGCTTGATAGGGTCAATATTCATCTTGAGAAGCTGTTGGAGAAGGAAAACAAAGAAAATAACATGCTCAGGCACATGAACAACCACTATTGGGCACGAAATCATGTTTGCAAAGCGAGGATCAAGATCCTGAAAGCAAGGCTAAGAAGGGCACTAAAGCGTCGTAAAAGGCATGATAGACTCCAAATTTTGGTCGAAGCTTCTTTGGCATAGCATAGTGCTTGATGGTGGAAATTCAGCCCAAATTTCAAGAAATTTGGGAAACTTTTTGTCAATTTTGATTTTTTTGGCCTAAACACAGATTTTTCCGCCCGATGCGTAGCGCCACTTGGTGTGCGCTTATAATTGGTAGCTCCTTTGGAGGAAAGCTTTGCATTTATGGATTTTTCATGAAAAATTATTCATGCCTACACATTACCTAAGAATTTTGACAAGTTATGGGTTGCCTAAAGGGTCAAAAACACCTCAAAAATGGCCTTTCTGCCACTTTTTGGACACACAGGAAGCAGTGTTGGGAGATTGGATTTTTGGAGGGGCACAGCCAAATTCGAAATTCCCGCCCAGGTTGGAAAGTAGACGGGTAGGGATTTCCAACAAGATATCACACTAAATTTTGACTTCGGGAGAGCCCTCAAATCAGCCTCATGTTGTGCCACGCATAGAGATTTCCGGCGCGAGCGCATTGGGAGAGGTAGCCTATTTTCACTTAGAAGCTCGAGATTTCGCCCTAGTTTTGGCTAGTTTGACTTTTTCATTAAAATTACCCAGTGTAACTTGACATAATTTCATGACCATGATGTACTTTTTTGCACATTTTACTCATCTTAGTAGATTCATTCAATAGTATGGAAATGTAAGTGAATGAATTAGTTTCCTATCATATAGAAGTAAGTTTTCATTGGCATTGCCTATTTTCAGTTTTTAGTTTAAATATGGTTAGGAAACAACTCCTAGAATGATGAGATGGACCCCTAGAGGCATGGGGATGAGTTAGGCTTGTCTATATCTTGTAATTCATTAGTCATTTTCAGGGTTGGACACTTGGGATTGCTTAGCATTTCATTGTACATTTCATCTCTGCAATTTTGGCAAAGGGAATAAACCAGGGGTTTGCAAGCACTCTTTGGGACCCATGTGGCTCGTGTTTTGATGGTGTGTTTCTCATGTGATTTTAAGTTCATTGATGTTTATGTGTATCATTTCCCTTATCCTTTCTTCTTAAATTAAACAAATGAGTTATAAAGGTGGAATTCATTAGATTGCTTTTGCTCGCCTTCAGCTTTTGTTTAATTTTCCATGTTTTCATCTCGTTTGAAGAGGATTCTTGAAAGCCTCTTTCCCTCTTCAGCTCTTCACCGCCTAAACTATCCACCCATTCAATCTAAAGCATCAAAACAATTTCCTTCCTTGCCCCATTCGTAACTCTGCAAAAACTAGGCCTCATCCCCGAACCCAAAACCCGCCTTTCCCTTTTTTTTCCAACAAAAACCCCCAAAATAAAATCAAACTCTTTTACTTATATACCTAGCCTAAAATTAGCCTTTATTTCAAGTCATCTCAAGCCTTATTGATTATTTTTGCCGAGATTGACTCGGAGAGAGCTCCTCTCCCGATCCGGTAGGGCTAGCTACCGGGATCGAGCATGGTTTGATGTTACCCTCGAACTATGCCTTCCTTGCACTCGAGGTAGATTTAGGAAATAACAGTTCCATGGTTAGATCGCTTTGTATCTCTCCACTACTATTTGTTGATATCAATAAAGAAGATTTGTCTCATTTCCGATATGTTATAATCTCATGTTTCATGATTCATATGTAATATGTCATGGTTTATATGTTTATACTTGTTGATATAACATGTTTATTATTTATGCACCTTGAATTACTTTATATGTATATTCTTCTCTAGACTATGTTACATGCATTCTCGCTTTGGAGGAAGCATATCGTTTGGACCTATGAGATCGACATCAAATGTAGGACCTTCAATTACTCTCTTGAACCCAAATTTATTAGTTTGTATGGTTTTAATGCTTTAATGAATATTTCTTGTTGATTAATATTATTTCACTATGTTGAGGTCATTAACCCTTACCTTAGGGAATTTTTTCCCACCAAAAGAACGGGTGAATCCCTTGGGGATCGAACTTAGGAAATTTGGTTTCGGCTCTAGCAGGGGGGGGAAATTACCTAAGGTAAGGGTTGACAACCTCAACAAAGTGAGAGAATCTAATAAAAAAGAAGCATTTTTTCAAGCATGAAAATGATATAAACTATTAAATTTGGGTTTGGGATGAGTACCCTGAAGGTCCTATGTTTGATTTCAATCTCGTAGGGTCCATACCCTTAGCTTCCTCCAAAGGGAGAAAACTCGCAACATAGTTTAGAGAAACATATACACAAAAAAGTAATTCAAGGTGAATACATAATAAAAATGTTATATCATGAAGTATAAACATATAAAACATGAAATATTACATATGAGTCATGAAACATGAGATCATAACATATCGGTAAATGAGGTATATATTCTTTATTGATATTAGCAAATAGTAGTGGAGAGCTACAACTTGATCCAACCATAACACCAATAAAACCTTCCTCTAGATCCTTCCATACCAAGCCTCAAATATCACCTCTCGAGCATGTGAAAAAGGATGCCATATAATGATGGATGGGCATCTATGAAAGGAAACAAGGGTTTCCTATGACTAGGAGTGCAGAAGCACTGAGTAAAATCGGACTTGATCTAGCGACTCGAAATGACTATAATGTCAATATTTTAAATCCTTATTTATGTAATTAGGACTTTCCATTAGGTGTATAAATACCACCAGAAATATGTTGATTTAGTTAGGCCACGTGCTCTTATAGGTGGGATTTTGGTGAAATCTGTAAACCTTGCCCAAAAAATATGATATTATTTTATTTTTTTAATAATTTTAAAAATATATATGGGTTCCGTGTTATGGTACCTAAGTGTGTACGTGCTTTTGAAATGGCATATTCACGTATGGAATTAAAAAATATTTCTTTTAATATAAGATCAAGACTACATGGGAAATGGTTTCCCAATGCCATACAAGAGCATCGTAACTATAAGAGTGTTGAATGATGCTATAACAAATTCCCCCTAATATGTGAGGTCATAAGGGGCACATGAAAAAAATAAATGTATTAACTATAAAGAGAGCGATCATTTGAGAACATGAGAGGAGATCACCAAATTCCATCCCAATGAATACCTATGGAAGATTTTAGAAGGAAGACTCATGTCTTAGGTAGGCATACCCATGCTTAGAGATAGTAAAGAATGTTTGTAGATAAAGTATAAATCGGATCCAACATGTATATATAAGTATACGTAAATAACCGATGAATACATGGTGAATAATCTAATCATAGCCGCAAAGGAACGCACCGGAGCTATGTCTCAATATCGAGATATAGAATAAAGTTAAAAAAATGATACTCAAAGAGTGTATAATCACTATAAATACATAAATGATCCTCACAAGTACCAACCCATATAGGTGGAATAGTCATACTACATAAACTCAAGTGCCAACATACAAGATGTTGTTGTGATGAACTCGCAATATATAAACGCGGATGGTATCACTGGTAGAAAACAAAAGGAGTTGTCAAGTGAACCAAGATGATGACATAACTCGAGGTCTTCACCAGTCATAGATGGTACATTTCTACACTATGGAAATACATGTGATGAAGTCAACCATGTGAGAAATAATTTTATTACCGACACTATTGATGTATATCGTTAACAAACACGAGACAACTCATCGATAATAATGATGAGAGTCAAGGTACCCCCTCGTAAAATCTAACAAGTGGGAATAAATGTGTTGAATTTTAACACTTGAGAGAAACTACCAATTACGAGACATTATTGTATTCTCACCTGTCGATAGCAAAGGATTCTTCCAATGATGATCGCAAACCTTAAGGTACTGAAAAATGACTCTAGATCTTGTTCTCGGAGGAATGAGTCGATTCGATTAGAAAAGATCTACTCGGAAGGAAGGAATTAAGGCATCCCACATAAACCAGCTTCTAGTGTAGCCCGCAGGAAAATAATATGGAAGAACTCGGATCAAAAGAGATCAAGTAACCATTCCGATGTACATTTTCAGTGTACACAAGATGTGGCTAGCGCATGACAGTAAAGCCTCTAAACCAACTAATAATGAAAGATGACACAGAGGTGAGGAATCCACCAATAGGGTCACATGGAAACAAAGATACTCTATGAATCCCAATATATGATAATGTAAGATGGCATCGAACACAAGGGAAACCACTAAGTAAAATACTCGTGATATTGGTTGATGTTGAGCACAATCTCACCTATCACCGATGTAAATAGGGCCAAGTGTGGCTCTAGGCCTACTCTCGTAGAAATTTATCTGAGTTGGATAAGAGCATACCTACTAGTAAGAATTAAATGGGGAAACTTAACCAGCATGAGAAAAGGACCAAATAACTGATGTGATAGAACAAGACTCTGATAGACCTGGGATGGCCGACTGAAAAATGAGTCAAGAGACACTGCAGAAAGGCCGACTCAGGTTTACTTCCCTTGAACAAAAGCATGACCCATTTTGACTATGGCAACATATAATAAATTTGTATAAGTTTGCAATGTAAGAGGCGAAGAGGCATTAAAAAACACTCCATATGATTGGAATATATAACCAACCGAGGAGGACTAATCGTTGTGCTCAACTTAGTGTTCCTAAATTGAGGTCATTAATTGTCAACCACGGCTAGTAAATTGCTGAAGTGTGGTGCACTGTATGTGCCTAGGTATTTGTTTCTCAGTACATTGTGTTTAGTGTTTTTATGATGTTTTTGGTTTTATGGTTTTTATGTTGAAAAAGAGCTAAGAAGCTTACACTAAAACAAAGTGAAACTATTCTAAACTAGGTGTGCACTAAAGGACAGAAAATGAAAAGCTTGATAAGGACTCATAGCAAAGAAACAAATCACAACATGAACTCAGTAACCTAGATCATGAACTTCATCCAATTCATTCATTTAGAGATATGTTGGAATAGCTTGAGAAAAGGATAAGTTTTTAGTGCAATTGAGGTTTTCCTAAGTCAACAATCAACTTAAAATGTTACAACATCTCATCCATGGTTAAAGGTTTATTGGAACATAATTGGAAAAGAAAATTTGTAGCACAATAAGATTTCTACTCTAAACTAACTTCTAATTCTATTCTGCAACTCAATTTAGCACTACTAGGCCTCATTCAAAAGTTATAGATTTATTTTTAGAATAGTCTTTGAGAAAAGGCTTGTTTGTGAAATTGTAAAAAGGTTGCAAAATACTCAAGGCCTTAAACTGATATTACTAGCTTCTGTCCAGATGATGATGTATTAATATGAAGTTAGAACAAAGGAAGTTTTGTAGATAATGAAGACCGTGGTATCTAAATTTAACAACTAATACAATTTAAAATGCAATGGATAACAACTAAACTAGAATGCTAATACAGTGAACTAAGACTAAACTAGAGTTCTATTATCTAACTTGAAATGAATTGGAGCTGAACTAGAATGATACTAATACAGTGAACAAAGTTAAACTAGAGTACCATTATCAAGCTTGAAATATAGTGACAAAATTAAACTAGAATGACATCTACCTCCGGAGTATTGACTGAGCTAAAATGCAACTAATTCTATGAAATACTACAACCCTGTCTTGTTCAAGATGAGTGATATTTTGGAATATTTTGTACAAACAAGTCTGGCTGTATCATTCAGTGCAAATGGGCATAAAAACATAACAATACGCAGGTAAACCAAAACACTACAGCTAAGCCTTATCCAGAGTTAGTGATATTTTGGAAGAGATTAATGAGAATAGGACTAGCTGTAACAACTAATTACAATTGAACACAAAAAAAACGTAAAGTTCTAAATTGCTACAATTATGCCTCATTCCGGATTAGTGATATTTTGGAATACTTCATGAGAACAAAGCTAAACTGTAGTATCCAATGTAAGAAAAGTTCAGAAAACTATTTAAATTGAGAATGAAACAAAGCTACGGCTACTTATCTAAACCAAATGCATAACGCTTCACGGGCAGTAGGGGCCCTCTACCACCGGATCAGCACGCGGATCTACTCAAGATTAACTCAGCTCGTGCAATAAAATGATGCTTCTCTTCATTAAAGGAGTAATTCTTCACAAACAAAGTTCTGAGATCTAGCAACAAGAAGATAAAATCTAACTCTGTTTCTCGGTCTCCCGAGTCACACTTATAATGAAATTACATAACTACTTTTGAGAAAAACAGGGATAAGTGTCTTTCCCACTTCTAATCAAATTAAAACTCTTATTGAAGGTCTCGTACTTTGCTGCATACATCTGTAGAGTCCGTGTCCCGGTAGAAGTCTACCTCTTGGTTTTGGTTTCCCACGTGCATAACCACTTGGATATTTTTACTCAGACTTCGTGGAGAGCAACGAATGATGTGGATGAGGTCTGGAATTCACCCATATGTGCTTTTCTTTGAGACGACATCTGTAACCCATTTAAACACTAAAATAGCTGTGGAACGCATGATCGGCTACGGAACGTCTGTATTCTGTAGCTATTTTGCAGAAAATTATTAAAACAGCAAAAACCATGAAAATACAATATGTTAATCAATTGTATGTAACCTTTAAGCAATCCTAATCATTATTCATTGATTTTAGGCTTATGAAGTGATAAAAGAATGATGAAATGAAGTGAAGGTTTGTAAAAGAGAAGGCAATTCTAGGGCTCAACATACCCCCACTGCAAAACTATTGCATGTCCTCATGCAATTTCATCAAAACTTTATTCCATGTGCTCTGAAACCTCTGTTAGAACATCCAACTTTATCTTTCTGCTTCTTTTGGCCCTAATCTATTTTCTAATCTCTGTTAACTTTTCAAAAATTAGTTCTTCATCTTCCTCTTGTAGTGGAGTGTCAAGTTTATTTTCAATAACCATGTCAGTTTTTCTTCTTCTGCTCCATCAAAAGATTTGGCAAAAGACTTTGTAATATCCTTATGGAAGCCATCAAATTTCTCTATAAAATTTAACCTCCCCGCTTGTTGTAGTAGCTCCTTGACTTGTGGATATCCTTCCAAATACTTGACTCCAACTGGTTCTGTCCTGACAATTAGCCACATTCCTCCTTTGTGCAGATTATCTTCCTTTCAGAATTACTTTTCTATGCTTGAAGCTAGATTGACTACAGAGTCTAATGCTTTATTTTGAAACTGTATCTCTGTGTCTAAAGATGGATTAGTTGAAGAATGATGCTTCACCCTCAGAATTACCTTTCTGCACTTAGAGATGGATTGGCTGCAAAGTGTAATGGAGGTGAATGGATGGAGGTAATTAAGCTATAAGGGAAAATGAAGTGGCTATGGATCTGATGGAGAATTTATGATGAACTTGTGGTGAAATAAGTGAATGATACAATCTTAAGGAGATGTGGAATAGTAGGTTGGAATGTTGGATAAGGGATATGGCTAAGATATGTTAATCGATTTGAATGATAGGTTGTTTTAGGAAACATATGATTATACACATTGTATCTATTTCATGTTTTAACTTTTTGCTATTAAAATAATTTTCACAATTTACCTCAGAATTTTGACCTTGTTAATTTTTGTGCTTGATGTTGTTCCTTTGGTCCTCTTTTAGCATATTGGTCTTCAAAACAGAATCCTTCAATTTCCTGTAATCATCATCTCTTTGTAGGCTGTACAATTGTGTCAGAACTGTTGAATAAGATGTGGCTGCAACATGCAATCTGTAAAAAGAAATGAAGTATGACTATGGAAGATGGATGTGAAATGTAATGGAGTGAAAGTGGAATAGGACTTGTGAAATGAAATGAAAATGGCGTGAGATGGAGTGAAAGTGGAGTGAGATGGAGTGAAAGTGGAGTGGGATGGAGTGGAATTGTAAAATGAAATGAATTTTGCAATTTCTCTCAAATGGTACATCAGACTTCCCTGAAATTTTATGAGGTTGTTACCAATATTATTATGCATCTTCCGACGAAAAATCTCTGCCATTGGTTGCACGGATCTCCCGAAAAATGAGAAATGGCTGTAGGTGAAAGTGGCCAAATTCTTGAAAAATACACACTAACATTTTCTGAAATTTTTTGTGTTTATTCACCCTACCTCAATGCATTTACCATAAAAATTTCAGGACCAACGGATGCACGGTTTGAAAGTTATGATAAAATCAATTTCTGCCCTGTTTCACCCTTCATTATGCCCAATATTGCAACAAAAAAGTACGCCACGAACTCATTTTAAGGCCGAATTGAGTGATTCAAAAGGGAAACTATGTATTTTTACCTTCTCTACTGCCACATGCTTTCATAATTTCATTTTGATGAAGAAAATGCGTTGTTGTGCAAAAATATTGAAATCTGTCCTAATCTGTCCATAATGCTGAAAAATGAAAATCTGCCTAAAAAAACCCTTCTGAAATGCCCTTAAAATTTGCTTTTTTTTCAAATTCTGTCCGCGTTGTACTCAATTTATCATATTCTGAGAAAACCCAGAAGCTCATAATTTTTTATTTCTGCTCCAATCTCTTGCAATATTTGCGCCAAAACTGCCTTCTGGAAAAAGTTGCAAAAAGACGAAAACAGGCTGCTACAGCAATGGCTGCAGAAACTGCCACTTTCCGCAGCTGTTATTGAATTGACAAAAAAGATGAACATGCTGCTACAAGAAACTAATAAAATTCACTGCTGCAAGTTGTTGTTGATTCCATAAAACCATTAGTCTTCATCAAAGCCAACATTCATGGTACAATTCTTACCATGCGAATAAATGTGTCGAAGTCGAGCATGGGAAGAAATCATTGGATTACCGATCAATAATGAAAATCGTTAACCAATGCGAGACAACTCACCGATAATGTAAATGAGTGTCAAGGTACCTCAGTGCATCTTGACAGGGATGAATGAATGTGTCGAAGTCGAGTCGCCTACAAGATTTGACAATCAAGAGACATTGTTGTATTCCCATTGTTATCAATGAGGAGGCTTGCCATTGATGAATGCAAGCTCCAAGGCACTTCAAATAATCTCTAATCTTGATCCCAGATAAAGTGTTGAGGTCGATGGGACAAGATCTGTTGAAAGGTGGACCTTAAGGAATTCCACATCATCCAACTCGAGCATAGAACCAAGAATGATTTGAAGAACCATGAAAGATTGAAACCATCATGAAATTGCAGAACTTATTGTGAACTTTGCTCACCAGTTGCCTGGTTTTCAAGCAAAGCTCATGTCCAATTGCACCAGCAAGCTGGTTTTCACAATAGGACTTATTTTTTTCTCTACTCTCTTTTTTTATTATTATTATTATTGTGTCCTACTCTACTTGACAAAGAAAATCTTGTTCAAGCATATGAATACTTCCAGTGGAATCATGTCTATAACAAGATGTCAATCTCTGGTTCCAATATCTTCTCTTTATCAATAGACATCCATGATTCTTGGACCTTATCTGAGTCTTCTTCTTCTGGTTGTTGTTCTTCAATGATAGCTGGTGAATCATTTTGCAATACCTCAAAATTGTAAGTTGATTGAGGTGTTTTATTGTTGGGGATATGAAATGGGTGTGGAGGTAGTGGAGTGGGAATGAATTTTTGGGGTGCTTGTGTGGATGATAATGGGAAAGGTTGAATTGAGGTCAAATGAGGGTGATTTTGATGTTGTGGTGGAGGCGAATGGTATGAATAACATTGATGATGATATTGAGGATAGAGAGGGAAAGATTAAGGATATGATGGATTTCCTTTATAGGGCCTTTGCCAACTTTGTTGCCAAGATTGGTTTTGAGGTTGGGATTGAGATGGCCAAGGTTTCCAAGGTTGGTTTTGAGGTTGGGATTGAGATGCCCAAGGTTGCCAAGGCAAGGGTGTTTTCCAATTACCTTGAGATTGTTGTGCATAACCTTGAAACTGTGCATAAGGATATTGCATCATATTGGGTTGATGAGGTTGCCATAGTCCTCTTGGAGCTACATAACAAAGTTGCTCTTGTGCTTGATTTGCTCCATTATCCTTCTGGTAAATTGCCTTCAACCCTGGTAATGATGGGCAATCTTCAGTAGTATGTGATCCTGCACAAATTTTACACATTTTAATGTTATCACATGGACATTCATGCAAAGCATGTTTCTTTCTACATTTAGGGCAAAATATAAATGAAGCAACTTTTTTCTTGTTTTGCATTCTTAGCATGTCAGTTTGTTCATTTAAATTACCAAGAATGTTTAGCAAATTGTTAGGTTCAGTTTGACTTACCAATCTTGAAGCTGACTTACTTACTCTTGCCATAAATGGATCTTGAGGGGATCTTACACACTTTGCTTTTCCTCTTGATATGTTCTTACACATTTCACAAATTTCTTGAAATGGCAATTGATAGACATCTCCTTTTCCCACAAGATTAAGAAGATCAATCCATTCATCCTTTATAGCATTTAGTAGGAGAGTTTTTAATGCATCTAATCCTAAATTATGCAATTTAGATCTTTTGATATTATAAGTAAATCTCTCCACTAAATCTTCTAGGCTTTCATCCTCTTTTTGGTTCATCTTAAAGACTTCATTTATAAGGTCATGGTGCATGCAATAACCTTTATATTTTTCCAAAAATACTCTTTTCATATCATCCCATGTCCTTATAGAATTTCTTCCTAAAGTCATGAACCATCTAAGAGCTCTATCCTTCAATGTTGCCGGAAACAAATTCAATTTTTGCATGTGCAATGAGTAGCCATAAGATCTACAAATTATTTCACATTCAAAAAGAAAGGTTTCCGGGTCTTCTGATCTCATACCTTTGAAGTTAGGAAGTACAGATGGATGGATGTTCTTCATTTGAATGTTGATATCAGTTTCTTGAATGGGAAATCCAAAAGGATATTCCTCATTGTCATCATCTCCATCCATTTCTTCAACCTCCTTTGTCACCTCTTCTTCTACCAGCAAAAATATGAATTCATGATGTGGATGTGTGGCTCTTACTGCACCACATGATATAGTGGGTGTGGTAGGTGATTGAAGTTTTTGTTTTTTTTGTTTTTTTTGTTTTTTTTTTGGATGTAAGAAATAAGGTTACCTAGTTACACTTCCCCGGCAATGGCGCCAAAATGTTGTGCTCAACTTAGTGTTCCTAAATTGAGGTCATTAATTGTCAACCAGGGCTAGTAAACTGTTGAAGTGTGGTGCACTGTATGTGCCTAGGTATCTGTTTCTCACTACGTTGTGTTTAGTGTTTTTATGATGTTTTTGGTTTTATGGTTTTTATGTTGAAAAAGAGCTAAGAAGTTTACACTAAAATAGAGTGAAACTATTCTAAACTAGGTGTGCACTAGAGGACAGAAAATGCAAAGCTTGATAAGGACTCATAGCAAAGAAACAAATCACAACATGAACTTAGTAACCCATATCATGAACTCATCCAATTCATTCATTCAGAGATATGTTGGAATAGCTTGAGAAAATGATAAGTTTTTAGTGCAATTGAGGTTTTCCTAAGTCAACAATCAACTTACAATGTTACAACATCTCATCCATGGTTAAAGGTTTATTGGAACATAATTGGAAAAGAACATTTGTAGCACAATAAGATTTCTACTCTAAACTAACTTCTAATTCTATTCTGCAACTCAATTTAGCACTACTAGGCCTTATTCAAAAGTTATAGATTTCTTTTTAGAATAGTCTTTGAGAGAAGGCTTGTTTGTGAAATTGTGAAAAGGTTGCAAAATACTCAAGGCCTTAAACTGATATTACTAGCTTCTGTCCAGATGATGATGTATTAATATGAAGTTAGAACAAAAGAAGTTTTGTAGATAATGAAGACCATGGTATCTAAATTTAACAACTAATACAATTTAAAATGCAATGGATAACAACTAAACTAGAATGCTAATACAGTGAACTAAGACTAAACTAGAGTGCTATTATCTAACTTGAAATGAATTGGAACTGAACTAGAATGATACTAATACAGTGAACAGAGTTAAACTAGAGTACCATTATCAAGCTTGAAATATAGTGATAGAATTAAACTAGAATGACATCTACCTCCGGAGTATTTCAACTGAACCAAAATGCAACTAATTCTATGAAATACTACAGCCTTGTCTTGTTCAAGATGAGTGATATTTTGGAATAGTTTGTACAAACAAGTCTGGCTGTATCATTCAGTGCAAATGGGCATAAAAACATAAAAATACGCAGGTAAACCAAAACACTACAGCTAAGCCTTATCCAGAGTTAGTGATATTTTGGAAGAGATTAATGAGAATAGGACTAGCTGTAACAACTAATTACAATTGAACACAAAAAAAACGTAAAGTTCTAAATTGCTACAATTATGCCTCATTCTAGATTAGTGATCTTTTGGAATACTTCATGAGAACAAAGCTAAACTGTAGTATCAACTGTAAGCAAAGTTCAGAAAACTATTTAAATTGAGAATGAAACAAAGCTACGGCTACTTATCTAAACCAAATGCATAACGCTTCACAGGCAGTAGGGGCCCTCTACCACCGGATCAGCACGCGGATCTACTCAAGATTGACTCAACTCATGCAATAAAATGATGTCTCTTTCATTAAAGGAGAAATTCTTCAAAACAGAGTATTTACAGCCTTCCAAAATCTAGCAACAGAAACAAAATCTAACTAACAATTTCTCGGTCTCCCGAGTCATACTTATAATGAAATTACATAACTATTTCTTGAGAAAAACAGGGATAAGTGTCTTTCCCATTCCTAATCAAATTAAAACTCTTATTAACAGTCTTGTGCTTTACTGCAGACATCTCAGTAGAGTCCGTGTCCCGGTAGAAGTCTACCTCTTGGTTTTGGTTTCCCACATGCATAACCACTTGGAGATTTTTACTCAAACTTCGTGGAGAGCAACGAATGATGTGGATGAGGTCTAGAATTCACCCATATGCGTTTTTCCTTCAGACGACACTTGTAACCCATTTAAACACTAAAATAGCTGCGGAACGCGTGATTGGCTACGGAACGTCTGTATTCTGTAGCTATTTTGCACAAAATTATTAAAACAGCAAAAACCATGAAAATACAATATGTTAATCAATTGCATGTAACCTTTAAGCAATCCTAATCATTCTTCATTTATTTTAGGCTTATGAAGTGATAAAAGAATGATGAAATGAAGTGAAGGTTTGTAAAAGAGAAGGCACCTGAATTCAACACTAACTTAAGAAAAATGTTACGGATTTACTAAAGTCAAACTTAGTCCCATCCCAATTGTAGGAAAGATTTATTTTAAGTGCTTTGTTCAAGGGAGACATAATTTAATCTTGATGCCATAAAATATGGAAGAAAATGTCTCGTTTCCACTCTTTATGGAATATATGATATTTTTTTGTATTTTCCATATTTAAATCCTTTAAAATAATAAAATAATTCCTATAGTACAGTGGAAACAACGAGTATTAAGGGCAGATGCACTAGTTCCTAGGAATGGAACATTCCTATGCTCAATGCAAGGTGGCGGATACTAGTCATCGACACTCAAATGAATGTCCTTTCCATGGATAAAATGTGTCAAGTCACAAAGTAAATAAATGCATGGTTTGAAATAGAAGAAATTCCATTATCAAAAGTGGCTTATACACGAGTCCAAATGAAGTCATCTTAAGACCAAAAGGTACAAGTAGTCAATATGAAATTCCATAAAACAACTTAACAAATTGGATCCTCTAGGGAATAAATCCATAAAGATAGCAAAGAAGAAGAAGGATGAGGCTTCAATACAAAGTCATGGAAGGACTAAAGAGGACTCACGAGCATAATAAATAAAGATCAGCATGGATACCAAGAGACAACATGGTACTATCTAGGGTGCCCATGATCAGGTAGGCTCTAGCACACAAATTATGACACTTCTAAGCATCAATAAGGTTTTGTGCCACATCTTGGTGGGGTCGATCCTAAGGCCAAAATGGAAAAGAAAACTGGTAATGAAAAATGTGGGTGGTGAACCTAACCTATATGCTGGTTTCGAGAACCAATAATTGTTAGAGCGGATAAACCATAAAAATACCCAAAGGAAAATTCTTCAAAGTTATGTAGAGACAATCAAGAACACTAGGCAAGAAGTTAATCCTCCATATATAAACTTCATAAAAATATTGTGTTTACTGAATATAAAACTTGGAAATGTGTACCTTAAATATACAATATGTTACAAGGAACCATGAAGCCTTATGCCTTACGCATAATAGTTCTCTAGGAAAAGCTCCTTATGGGACTCATGGCTTCAAAAAGTTCCTCCTGCGAAGGCAACTCAACATTCAAGAAATCATGAGAACTAGAGGGATCAAAAGAAGGAAGCAAGGGGACCCATACACCCATAGTATAAATCACTTGATCAACTATTGGGATCAAATGCAGAGAAAGGAAATAATAGTTCCAAGGTTCCTTCTCAGAAGAAATTGAGCATTGAGGAAACTATGTTTTTCCCCACATCAAAGTGTCTCTCTTGGGATGCTTATGTGTCGCAAGAGCGACATTTTGGCCATCAGGAATTGGGCCAAATGTGCTAGTAGGACACTTTCTTGACAAATTTAAAACAAATATTCTAAGGAGTCTTAGTGAAAAACTAGATGTCCTTAAAATACAAAATAAGAAAAAAGCCAAAAATGTTGCATTATTTATCTTTTTCCCCAGATGTAGGAAGAAACATGCCTTAAGAGAATGTCCCCTTGATAGTGTAGAAATTTGTGTCATGTGTGCTGAAAAACATAATACTAAGCAGTGTCCTTCGATACCTGGTCATAAAGTTGTCTTTGAAGATGAATTTGGGTCAAGCCAAGCTGAATCTCTTTGTTATGTTGCTAAAATACCATAGAAAAATGAATAGTCAAATAAAAATCAAGGTTTTAATAAGAAATAATATGCACAACCATCCAATAATTGGATTGCACCTATTCCTTGGAAACCTTAGTCTCCACAATCTCAAAATCCATCTTGGCCACAAGATTGGAAAAATACTTATGCAAAATACCCTCAATATCCTTAATTCCAACAACTTATCCTTCTTTCCATCCAAAATATTATCTATCTCAACCCACTCAACCCCCTCAATTTCAAAATCCAAATCAACAACTTTGATTATAGTTTCCTCAAAAACCAAACCAACTACCTACTCAACCATTTCCTAACCCAAATAATAAAAATCAAAAAGCTATTTATAATGTTGAAGGAAAAAGTTTTCAAGCTTGTAGGATAACCCCATTAGGTATAAATGGTGTCAAAATAATATCTAGTAGGGTTTTTGTTACAACATCTTGCGATGCTGCTTTAGTTTTGTTGCTCTTGTATTGCCTTAGGCAACCCTTAACGTCGAGCTAGTAACACACGTAGTAGGATCACCACCACCTCATTCCAGGGCACGGGCTATCGGGAATGCGTGAGCCTCCCTCTTCCTATATATGTGTAGCTGCTGCTAGCCTTTCCATGGGTAGCTGCTGTCTTCTCTTGAATATATGATTGGTGAGTTGGGGAATCCAAAATCAAATCCTAAAGATGAGGAATTTCTTACTCAACCCCCCGTACGAGGTACGTATGACTGGCCCAGCCATAGAAGTAGTAGACGAGGTAGCACCATACCAGCTTAGTCTCAGTTAAGTAAGAATCATATAAGTATTGTGCATGATAATCTAACCCTTATTGAGTATCATGTAATACAAGGCTAGACGTGTAAGTATAAACCATTGTATCTGCATAATAAAAGCTTCATTACACTAGTAGTAGTAAATTCAATCATAAAGTTGATTCCATAGTGAAGCAGGCTTGATGATATATTAAGAAATAATATTTTTAATTCCATACGTGACTCTTCCCTTCAAAAATCACGTACACATGTGGGTACCATAACATAGAAACCACGTATATTCTTAGAAATATGAAAAAGTAAAATAATATCCTATTTTTTGAGTGAGGTTTATGGGTTTCACCTAAAGCATACTTTTGCACATTCTTGAGAGGTTATCTTTGAGGCTTGGGTTAGACGGATCCGGAGGAACGTTTCGTTGGTTCCATGGCTATCTCAGTTTGTACCTCTCCACTACTATTTTTTGATATCAATAAAGACGCTTTGTCTCATTTCCAATATGTTATGATCTCATGTTTCATTATTCATATGTAATATGTCATGGTTTATATGTTTATACTTTCTGATACAACGTCTTTATTATTTATGCACCTTCAATTACTTTCTATGTATATGCTTCTCTAAACAGTGTTACAAGCCTTCTAGCTTTGAAGGAAGCAGAGCCTTTGGACACTATGAGATCGACATCAAATGTAGGACCTTCGAGTACTCCTCTCAAACCTAAATTTAGTAGTTTGTATGGTTTTCATGCTTGAACAAATGTGTCTTGTTGATTATATTATTTCTCTATGTTAAGGTCGTTAACCCTTACCTTAAGGAAGTTTTCCCGCCAAAATAATGGGTGAATCCACAGGGGATCGAACTTAGAAACTCTGGTTTCAGTTTTGTAGGCCATAAAAAATTCCCTAAGGTAAGGGTTGACAACCTCAATAGAGAAAAAGAAGATAATCACCAAGAATCATTCACTCAAGCATGAAAACCATATAAACTACTAAATTTAGTTTTGGGAGGAGTACCCGAAGGTCCTATATTTGATGTCGATCTCGTAGGGTCCAAACACTTAGCTTCCTCCAAAGGGAGCAGACCTACAACATAGTTTAGAGAAACATATACATAGCAATTAATTCAAGGTGCATACATAATAAACATGTTATATCATGAAGTATAAACATATAAACCATCAAATATTACATATGAATCATGACACATGAGATCATAACATATCTGAAATGAGAAAAAACTTCTTTATTGATATTAGCAAATAGTAGTGGAGAAATGCAACCTGATCCAACCACGACACCAACGAAAACTTCCTCTTGATCCTTCCATCCCAAGCCTCAAATATCACCTCTCGATCATGTGCAAAAGGATGCCATATAATAAGTGTTACACCATTTTTTAGTCATCTAATCCATTGTTATTAGATGGACCCAAGTACACCAAGTAAGACCAATTTTACCCCAAGTAAAATCGCATTCACTATGAAAAATAACTTAGTAAACCACCTCTATTAAGTTGTTTATGGTCTAAATAGGAAACCCTAGGGGAAAACATTAAAAAAATCCATATTTGTTTGATTTTCCTCAAGGAATAATTAGTTAAACAACAGTTTAATTAATATTCCTGGTTATATTTAACCCAAAACAAGGAAATTAATTAGATAAATCATTATTTACCTTATTATTTTCTAAGAATAATTATTTAAACATTACTTAAATAATATTATTTGTTAAATATGACTACATCTCCCTTAAATAATTAAATAAATCATTATTTATTTTATTATTACTCAACCATATCCTTAAAACGATAAATAAATCATTTATTTATTTTT
Organism: Pinus albicaulis; assembly: GCA_034641835.2. Classification (NCBI taxonomy): domain Eukaryota; kingdom Viridiplantae; phylum Streptophyta; class Pinopsida; order Pinales; family Pinaceae; genus Pinus; species Pinus albicaulis. The sequence goes on along the minus strand of JAXQQM020070467.1, from coordinate 18,847 downwards.
TATTTACAAATAAGGGGATTTGACTCAAGTCAAATTCCTTTTCCCTCCAACAAATATAATAAAATATTCCATAAAAGTTGGATCTTGATTTGGTTAATAATATTTTAATTATGCACCAATATCTGGACTAACTCAATATTTTGTTATAAATAGAAGGGTTTTCCCATTCATTTGTCACCTTTTGTTGCCTAAAGATCACTCTGGATCTCAACTCTTGGTCTGGCTATTGATCCATTATCATAGCCATATTTTTCCATTTTTGTCTGGGTTTTCTACACCATTAAGAGAGAGGAATTATAAATCTGAAGTGCTGAGGACTTACAAGAATCCGTCCCATTGAGGAGAACAGGGAACACCCTCTTGTGTTTTCCTCCCAGGTGCCATTAATAAAAATTTCATTGGATATATTCTTGTCTTGTCTGTTGGATCTATGGAGTAAATCTTATTTTTCTACTGTTTAATGTCTTCTAATGCATAGATCTTGATTTTTGCAGCATTTTTCTCGATCATATAACTGTAGATATGAAGATATTAGCAGTCATTTCTGTCGTTAGGGTTGTTTGTTATGCATAGCTAAAGTGGTATTTTTTCTTACACCTCGAATCAAGATTCATACTAACAACTGGCGACTCCACATGGGTTTACAATTACGACCGCTGTCGTTTTTATGATCCTTGCATATCTAGCTACTTCAAACCCTAGGATTTCTCTTCAGCCCCTTATTTTTTCTCTTCTTGATGTTGTTTTTAACCTATAAAACCCTAAAACAATAAAAATTTTGACTTCCCTGTGTTTTCAGACCTATTGCGCAAGTGACAGACATCAACCACAGCTGAGACAATAAATTTTTCTGAAACCTGCCGCCGAGAGTGCCAGAAGTGCAGGTTGCACTTTTTGGCCCAAAACCTATGACCTAGACCTTTAGGGCACACTTTACAGCCCGAAAAGTGCGACCTCTACTGAAAACAGGTCAAAAACTACGACCTGGACCTTTTGCAGGGATTTTTCTGAAAGTTTTCTGAGTTTGTCTAAGCCTCTGTTCAGGGTTGTCTGACCTCCGTCTCCGCCCGTTTTGGACCTTTTATTATTCTGTTTCGCTAAAATAAGTGGGAACCTAGACCCCTAGGGCTTCAGTACCCTCCACTTTTTGTGGAAGAGTTTTTGTTTTTGCAGGTTGTCTAAAATTTCAAAGTCTTCAGCCATTTTTTCAGATCTGATACCTCACCTTCAGATCCGCTTCAGATCGACTTGTTATCCATCCAAATCACCTCATCTATTTTTATTTTATTTTTCCTTTAGGGTTCACTATGCTTCCCTTCAGGAGATGGCCTTTCGCCACCATTTTTACAACAATTTTTCCTCTGATTTGTTGTTGTTTTCTACACCACTTTCCAACAGATTTTGTCTTTTAGATCCCTGTCCCTCTTGACCTTAGATCTATTAGTTTCTTTTAGTGTGTTTTGATTATTTTTTTACTCACCTATAGACTAGTTGTTGAGAATCCCACCTCCTTGGGTTTATATTATTGCATTATTAGCTGTTTATTTTGTGTTTTTGCAAGCCTATATACTGTCATTTGCAGGTTTATTTACAACCATACAGCACACGTTTTATTTTTTTCTCTACAAACGTCTGGGTTTAAAAATTAAAATTTACACAATTTTACACACACACCCTAAGAAAAAAAGGGCTTGGTTAACACCGCCAATAAAAGACTCTAAAACATTGGAATCAATTGATCCTGCACCTTTCTGCCCTTGTTTCAACATTGTAATCAGTTGATCATGCACCTCCCTTCCCTTATTGGTATTTTTTTCCTTTGTGTCGTGTTTGTGTCATCACCATTGCACCACCAAGGCATTTATACTAGAGACTTCTTGGCCTTAATCCTCAATTTCCAGTAGGAAGAATTACTCCTCTGCATAGGATTTGAGTTAGTCTTCCACCGAGTCCGCGCACCAACTCTTCTTTTGGTCCTTTGGGTTCTCCTTCTCCTTCCGCCTTTGGTTCTCCCCTTGACACCTTCACCATGTCTGGTGCAGGACCTTATGCTAGTTGCGAACCCGACCCTCAGGCTGGGAATACCACTAGTGGGACTGCTACAGACGCTACCCCGGTTGCGCCCTTGCTCCCCTTCATGGGAAGCCTCAGCCTCCCCGACTTGGACCGGTTGATAAATGACCCTATACACCATGATGCTACTTGGCCTGCTATGCCGACAAAGCTCCCTTTCGACATCCCAAAGTTTGAAGGCCTTGCTGGAGAAGATCCTTCAAATCATGTTCAATCTTTCCACATGTGGTGTTCATCTAACTCCATTACGGATGAATCTGTCTGTATTCGTCTGTTCCAACGAATGCTTACATGAGAAATTCTAAGTGGTATGTTTATTAGGCCACTTCCTTTCATACCACCTTTGCGACTCTTTCCTGGGCTTTTTTATCTTACTTCCAGCTTCCCCTTCGTTCTAACACTGGTATCGAACTTTTGACTTCTTTCCGTCAATCATCTACGACCCGCCTATCTGATCGTGTCTGGGAATGGAAAAGAAGAAAGAGCCTATGTCAGTCCCCTACTTTCGAAGACCATGTCTACATGGACTGGTTCCTTAGATCTCTCTTGCCTCCTATCAGGAAAGATGTCGCATCGCATTTTCCTCAAACCGAAGAATACGCCCTCCAAATGGCGTTAAATATGACCTGATCTATTCTCAAATGGGTTATGTTTATACCATTCTACCTGATCTCCCCAGACTCGGTGGTGCCAACGCACCAGGGGCACCTCATGCCGCTGACGGTATCATTGGAGCTCTCTCTCATCCATACGCTCAACCTCCCATCGGTTATGATTTTCCTGGGGGGGGTAGCACCTCCCGTACTTTCCCCCTCCTGGTAGCACATATCCAGGATACGGCATGCCTCCTCTTTTTTTCCAACCTTCTGTTTACCACACTGTTACCCAACCCCCTTATTATCTGTATCTGAAGCTTGGTGCTCCCGCTCCTCCAGCATCAACACCTCCACCTCCCTTGCCTTCTCAACCCCCGCAATAGCAGTCACCGCCCCCTCAGGCACAGGTGAACGCATAGCAGGGATTTTTGGCTACCCAACCACCTGAAGGTCAGGTGGCCACTCAACCTCTTCCATCTGGTTCCCCTGATTACCAGATTCTCATGATGTCCTCTGATCAGCCTTCCGAACCTTCTTCTCCTGGCCCTTCACCTTCAGCTGGTACTCAAGACCCCCTACACCCTCCTGGAATGGTTCCTCCAGGCCTTAACCATCTTGGAGCCATCCCACCTAGTCACTACCCCTCTAGTCAAATATCATTCCTAGCTCCCCCACCAGGAGTGTGCACGATACCTATTATGGCCACCCTCTCTCTTCCTAACCTGACCCTTGGGATTCCCATCTGGTACCTCAATCCTCCAGCCGCTACCCCTCCTAGTCAACCCAAACCTTATCTTTCTTTGACCCCAGTCCAACCAGTCCCTATGACTTCTCCCGCTGCAACAGTGCCTCATTCACCTCAACAGGAACCACCTCCCGTTGTGACCGCTTCGCATAAGAAGGGAAAAGCTCACAAGGGGGCATCAAAGGACAAGGCTACCCGAAAAACCCTACCCCTTTTCGGCCTCCAAAGTGTACCATCCAATGTTCTTTGTGTGATTTCACCAACCATGCCACCCATACTTGTTCGGAGTTGCCTCACCTTAATTCCATGGTCAATGAGACGTTTCTGGAGTCTGATATCCCAGAGTTATATGTCACTATACTGGATTCAGTCCCGAAATTCAAGTCTTTGTGCACAAATCACCCTTTCGCTTTGTGTGATTTCCATGGCCACTATACTCACCTCTATCCCCACCTTGAAGAGCACCGCTCCGCTTTGGAAGTGGTTCGCCAATTCGAGGTCAAGCGCAACGAGTCCATCACTCCCTTATTTGCACGTTTTTCTTTGGAAAAACCAGAGGACACGAATGCTCCCATTGACATGCCCCCTCCTGATGTTAAGATGATAGAGCCTTCACCCACCTTTTTCTACCTATCATCATCCATGAGATCCTCGGTAGAATTCCCCTTGGAGACTTCCCCTAATGTTTCGCTTGACCTCCCTTCTGCGATCACCCTAGGTTCAACATCGGTAGATCCTTTATCTGATTATTCATCTGTCACCACTTGTGACGATGCACATGTGAACCTCTCTTCTCATGATGATGATTCAGGTAGCTTCACCATGTCATATGGCATTTCTTTCACCAGTCACCTCGTCCTCTATTACGATGACGACATTGTGGAAGCAGTCACCACCCCTAACTTTATCTTTCCCCCCTTACATCGAACTCATGCATTTGAACCACATGCACCTTGTGGCCATTACATTGAAACCCAATATTTGGGTAAGGGGGCACCCATATTTGAGAGACCAGGAGAAGAAATTCTCCACAACTCTCCTAGTGAATCTAGTCGTGTCGACTCTCGCCCCATCATTCTTCCACATTTAGAAGAATATCTAGAGTCCCATATCACTTCAAATCACTCTAGGGATGATACCCCTCATCATTCCTTCATATTACATAAGCAACCCAGTCTCGTAGACATTGTGGTTGACCAACCTATGGGTTTTCTGGGAGAACATTAGTTCATTATCTTAGAATCCTCTCTTTGGGATAGTAACACCATGTATGCCAACCCAGAAACTTAAAGTCCATTTGATTCATATATGCAGTATCAAAAAAGATTGGTAATCATCTATTTACTATCTCAAACTGCATAACCATACCAAAAAAAAATGGCGTAACACATCATTAAAATATGTTTAGATTTCATTTTTTCTAAATACATCTTGGCATGCCCACAACATGTTTGGGGGCACCTATGCCCCTCAACCATAAAAATCCAAGATCTCAGCCAAAAACAGCACTGAAAACCCCTTTCTCTGACAGGTCACACTTTTTAGGTCATTTCCTGGGAAAGGTCATAGTTTTCTACCTAGGACCTGCTACCCAGGTCACAAAGCAGACCCCAAAAAGTGAGACCTGGCCTGTTCATGAGATCTGGGTACCTAAACTAAACTTTCAATCCACTGAAATGAAAGAGTAGGATCAGGCCTCTTACCTGCAACTGATTGCTCTAAATTCCAACAATCGGTTTGTCTGCTACAATCACCACAAGATTTAGGGCCTTCTCTCCTCACTACATTCACCATAGCTCCACCTGCGAATGAGTGAATTGGTGGGAAAATACCTTATTAAAAAAAAACCCCTAATTTTTCTTTCACCTGCTGCGGCCAAACCGTAGCTCAGTTTGATGAACCATATGTACCATTGGAAAGCCCTCAAATGGGTATCTATTAGCTTTTTGTGATTTTATACTTCACCAGGACACATTTTTCCAATAAGTGCCACTTCACCCTTCCTCAAAATCGAATTTATTCACTTGCAACACTCGTATCGGGGGCACCATGTGTTGGGTATGTGTTATATTATTTCCACAACTAGCCCCACGCATTGTACGTTGCACCGGGCGCAGCAAGGGGGTCATAGGGGGGGCGGCAGCCCCCCCTGTCGGGGTCTGGGGCAGCGCCCTGGCGAAAATGTTTTTGGTATGCGGTGCCACTCATATGCGGACCCACCCATGTTTTGTGCATGCGTTTTCACATGGTTTTGGGGTACGATGGTTTTCAACCCCTGTTATTTTGTAGATCCGGTCAAGGGAACTACGGTTATGTTCTAATCCAGGGTTAATGGATTAGGGTTTATGTATGCTTCGGCATGTATATATATGTGTTGTAACACTAAAAGGAATATAATGAAAAATCAAGCTGGTCGTCCCAATTTGGGATCCAGGGGAAAATCTCTGTGTTTATCTATTTTATTTTTTATGCTCTCGCTATTGTTTATTTTTTGTTATAAGATTCATGTGTAGATAATTTTTGTTCAGGGTTAAAACCTACATTTGGTATCAGATCTGTTTCAGCTTCAAGGGGATGCCTTTTTTGCTGAGGGTTTTTTGTTCGGGCCTGAGGTAGACCCTGTTCAATGGGAGAACTGCGGGATCGATTCTTGTGGCGAAAGAAGATGGCGAGCGGCGGAAAGATAGAGATCGATAAATTTAATGGTCAGAGTTTTGAGTTGTGGAAGCTCAAGATGGAGGATCTGCTGGTGGATAAAGATCAGTGGATCGCGGTAGATCTAGGTACTAAACCAACGGCAATGTCAGATGAAGACTGGAAGAAACTAGATCGGAAGGCTAAGAGCACAATACAGTTGTGTGTATCAGATTCAGTATTGTTGAATGTATCTGGGAAAGCTACGGCAAAGAATTTGTGGGAAAAGCTTGGGACTTTGTACCAATCTAAGTCTCTGGTGAATAAGTTGTTCCTGCAGAAAAAGCTGTATAACCTGAGGATGAAGGATGGAGACTCGGTGACAGAGCATATGAACGCCTTCAATACTATGGTAAGTCAACTATCATCTGTTGATATTAAAATCTCAGATGAAGATAAGTGCATCAGTTTTTTGTGCTCTCTACCAGACTTGTGGGATAGTCTGGTTATTGAAATAGGTAGCAATACAACTACCTTGAATTTTGATGACATTGTCTCATCCTTGCTATCGAAGGAAATGAGATGGATAAATATGGAGGGTCAGAATGGATATGCCTTATCTGTACGAGGAAGGTCCCAGAACAGAAACAAGAATAAGGTTTCGAGTGGGAGATCTAAATCTAGAGGGAGATCTAAATCTCCTGGAAAGTTTATAAAGGTGTGCTGGAAATGCGGAAAGGAAGGGCACTACAAAAAGGAATGCAGATCTAAAGCTCCCGAGAAAGGAAAGGGATCTGATGAAGGTCCTTCTGCAGAGGCAAAAACCACCTCGGATGAAGGTGGGGATGTGTATTTGGCTTCTTCTTCAAATACACATGTAGATCATGAGTCATGGTTGATTGACTCAGGTGCATCCTTTCACTTCACTTCCCATAGGGAGTGGTTCTGCGAGTATGAGAAATATGATGGTGGTGATGTCTTCCTAGGGGATGATAGGAAGGCCAGAATCGTTGGACGTGGAAAAGTCAAGCTGAAGCTGCAAGGTGGAAGGATTAGAACACTTCCTGGCGTTCTGCATATTCCTTCATTGGCCAGAAATCTTATTTCTGTAAGTAAGATGGATGATGCAGGTGTAAAAACAGTGTTCGAGAAAGATGCCTGCAAGATGGTTCGTGGAGCACTGGTATTAATGAGGGGAGTTCGGACTGGAACTCTTTACAAGCTACAAGTTAGCACTGTTATTAATGGTTGTAACAGTTATGTGGTTCCTGAAAATGGAGCGGAAAGCTTAGCTGTCTCTGGAGAGAAGACCATGCTATGGCATCAAAGGCTTGGACATATTGGAGAGAAGGGCCTTCGGATACTACATAGAAATGGTATGGTAGAAGGTATGACTAATTGCTCTCTGGATTTCGATTTCTGTGAACATTGTGTATATGGGAAGCAGAATCGGGTGAGTTTTCCTTCTGGTGCTAAGAGGGCGAACAAGATATTAGAACTTGTGCATAGTGATGTGTTTGGACCTGTGTCAGTTCCATCACTGGGAAAGTCTGTGTACTATGTTTCATTTATAGATGACTTCTCAAGGAATACATGGATATATTTCTTGAGGAATAAATCTGAAGTCTTTGACAAATTTAAAGAATTTAAGGCTCTAGTGGAAAACTAGACAGAGAAGAAGAAAAAGGCGTTGAGGACAGATAATGGTGGGGAGTTCTGCAAGAAGGAATTTGAAGAGGTCTGTAAGAAGTGTGGTATAGCACGGCAGAAGACTACTCCATACACACCTCAAAAAAATGGAGTTGCAGAAAGAATGAATAGAACACTGATGGAAAAGGCAAGAAGCATGCTCAGTGGTACCGGGTTAGGACAAGAATTCTGGGCAGAGGCAGTGGAGACTGTATGTTACTTAGCTAACAGATCACCTTCATCAGCGTTGGAGGATAAGACCCCACATGAGGTATGGACTCGTAAGAAACCCTCTATTTCACATCTAAGGGTATTTGGATGTGATGCATATGTACATGTTCCAAAGGAGAAAAGGACCAAGTTGGATAATAAATCTGAAAGATGCATCTTTATTGGGTATAAGGATGGTTTAAAGGGTTACAAGCTTTGGAACCCAGAAACAAGGAAGGTTGTGTACAGCCGAGATGTGGTGTTTAGAGAAGTGAAAGATGTTGTTAAACATGAAGTCCTACCAAAGGAACCTGAGAAGATAGAGTTTGAGATAAAGGAGGATGAATCAGACTCTACAACAGAAGAAGACTCAGAAGATGAAGAGCCACAAACTCCAGCTTTGAGAAGATCAGTTCGGGAAAGAAGGCAACCAGAAAGGTATAGTCCATCTGATTTTTGTTCAGGTTTTGCCTTAACTATAACTGATGATGAACCCAGAACTGTCAGGGAGGCAGTAGATTCAGAGGATGGAAAACTCTGGAAGGAGGCCATGGCTGATGAAATGGCATCCTTGCACAAAAACGATGCATGGGATCTGGTGGAGTTTCCGGCTGGAAGGAAGCCCATTGGGAGAAAATGGGTGTTCAAGAAGAAGATGAATGTAGAAGGCAAGGTGGAGAAATACAAAGCTCGGTTGGTAGCGAAAGGTTATTCCCAGGTGCCGGGAATTGATTTTGGTGATATTTTTTCTCCTGTTGCCAAGGTTACTTCTATTAGATTACTTTTATCTGTTGCTGCTGCATTTGATTTTGAGATAGAACAGATGGATGTGAAGACAGCATTTCTTCACGGGGATCTAGAAGAGGAGATCTACATGAAGCAACCTGAAGGCTTCATGGTGAAGGGTAAGAAAGAACTGGTATGCAGGTTGAAGAAGTCTCTGTATGGGTTAAAACAGTCACCAAGGATGTGGTATCAGAAATTTGATACCTACATACGGGGACTTGGCTTCACCAGAAGCAAGGAGGATCACTGTGTTTATTTCAAATTAATTGGTGACCGTGTTATTTATTTGGTCTTGTATGTGGATGATATGTTGTTGATTGGAAATGACAAAGAAATTATCCAAGATTTGAAGACCCAACTGTTCTCCAAATTCGACATGAAGGATCTTGGTGCTGCAAACTATATTTTGGGCATGGAAATTAAGAGAGATCGGGCAAAGAGGAAGCTCTGGTTAAACCAGAGGAAGCATGTCGAGACTATATTGTAGAGGTTCAATATGCAGGATAGTAAACCGGTGAATGTTCCTATTCCTGTAGGTGTAAAGCTGTCTGTTGAACAGTGTCCTAAGACACAAGAAGAAGAGGAGTATATGTCCCGTGTTCCATATGCAAGTGCAGTGGGTAGCCTGATGTATGCAATGGTCTGTACTAGACCAGACATTGCACATGCAGTGGGAGTATTGAGCAGTTTTATGTCAAACCCAGGGAAGGAGCATTGGACAACAGTGAAGCGGGTTTTCAGATATTTACGTGGCACTAGTGATTATGGCTTGTGCTACCAAGGAAGACCAAGATTAGAAAGAATGTTGGACATTCGTGGTTTTGTTGATGCAGACTGGGCTGGAGATCTGGACCAAAGAAGATCTACAAGTGGGTATGTGTTTAGCCTATTTGGAGGTGCAGTCAGTTGGATGAGTAAAAGACAGTCTGTAGTGGCGCTTTCAACTACAGAGGCAGAATACATAGCAGCCACTCATGCAAGCAAGGAAGCAGTTTGGTTGCATAGATTGTGTTCAAGTATGGGGTTGGTACAACAAGCTATAAGGATAGACTGTGATAGCCAAAGTGCAATTTTATTGGCTAAGAACCCTGCTTACCATTCAAAGACAAAGCACATTGATGTTCAATATCACTTTGTTAGAGATATGGTTGAGGCTAAAAGGGTGTTTCTGGTAAAGGTGGACACTTTGAAGAATGTTGCAGATGCATTGACGAAGTCTGTGAGCACTCAGAAGTTCTCCTGGTGTAGAGAAACAATGTGTGTTGAAGAATTGGCCAAATGACTAAGCTCTCCTGTGGCCCCCTGTGGAAAGAAAACAACAAGTGGGAGAATGTTGGGTATGTGTTATATTCTTTCCACAACTAGCCCCACGCGCTGTACGTTGCGCCGAGCGCAGCAGGGGGGTCACAGGGGGGCGGCAGTGCCCCGGAATTTTTTTTTTTGGTATGCGGTCCCACTCATATGCGGACCCACCCATGTTTTTTGCATGATTTTGCACATGCTTTTGGGGTACGATGGTTTTCAGCCCCTGGTATTTTTTAGATCCGGTCAAGGGAACTACGGTTATTTTCTAATCCAGGGTTAATGGATTGGGGTTTATGTATGCTTCGGCATGTATATATATGTGTTGTAACACTAAAAGGAATATAATGAAAAATCAAGCTGGTCGTCCCAATTTGGGATCCAGGGGAAAATCTCTGTGTTTATCTGTTTTATGTTTTATGCTCTCGCTATTGTTTATTTTTTGTTATAAGATTCGTGTGTAGATAATTTCTGTTCAGGGTTAAAACCTACACCATGTTGCCTCCCTACTTGTCCACGCTCGTGTCGACTTTCATCGTTAGTTACCATCTTGTGCTCATGCTCTTATGGTCCCCATTGGACCCTTTTCCTATGTGACAGCACCATCAAGTCACCCTTGTTTAGAGCATCCAAGTTGAGTCATCATTGCTTTCATGGAGTCTATCCCGAGTCCCTTTGCATCCCACTATTGTCTTCCATCCTTCATTGCTTGGTCCCTCTCTCGTGTCGCACACTATGGCCTTCAGTCCCACTGTCTCCTATCCCTCATGATATTGTGTCAGTCACTGCTAGGTCATCCATGCCATTTATGCTCTAACAAGGGAAGTCGCCCATTCGCTACTCAGTCCCCTCCCATTTCATCATCATCATTGGTGTCAGTTTGTCAATTACTCTACTATTGTCTAGTAACATTTTTTAAACATGTAATTTGTGTGCAATCTATCCTGGATTTGTGTGAATCTTCACCCTTTGCATGTATATCCTCGGTCAAGGTATAAATAATGTTGTTTAAATTGAGTTACATAAAATGGATAACTATAAATGTAGACTGAATTGAATTATGGATGTCTGTAGCCTTTGCTTTAAGTTGGTGATGTGGTTGGTGAACTCGTCCTATGTAGACCTATAGAAATATCAAATAACATATAAAAAATTTGAATTTATGAATGGAAACAAATTTAATATTATCAAGTGTTGTGATCCAAGTCTCTCCCCGGGGATCATGTTACCTATTACATAGAAACATTTTCTTGATTGAGCTTCAATCATATGTATTTTTGGCATTATAACATGATGACGATAATTATTTGATTCCCAAAGCATAATAAGTTACACCTTCTATGATTTGGGGTAGATACAACACAATTTCAATTGTTTTAAATTAAAACATGTTTAATGACAATTTTAGCAAATGGAACTAGTAAATCCTTGAATATTTAGCGGGCCATTTGTGCTTTAATTATTAAATAAATGGTGCCCAAAAAAAAATATTTAACTTAAAATTGTTTCCCTCACAATTGCTGCTTAAGAATCGAAGATTGGATATGTGGAATAAATGCAAGAATTGATTTCAAATGAAGTGTATTATGCATGAAAATATGATATTAATCCACGTGGAAGCTCGTGTTCACTTTTGTGAGAAATGAATTCCAACATAAAACATAAATTGTAATCAGTGTGGTGTTATGGTTGTGATTTCTTTTGGTTTGACATAGTTCCCCTCTACACATATTTGCATAATATTCTACCTGATTTACTTCTTTTAATTGTACGAATCTTGAATGCACAAGCAAAGACCACATATGTAGTTTGAAAAAAAGTTTCTCATACACAAGTTTTTTTTAAAGCATAAGAATGAACGATATTTTGGTTTGCAATGGAGGAGCTAGTCGGCTCAAGTCAATTCGACAGACATATATTGTAACAAGAGTTAACTAATGTCAGATTCGATATGTTGTCTTGTGGGATAGTTAGATTACTGTAACTATCCCAAATATATATATATATCAGTTATGATTCATCTAATAAGAGATAATATATCAGGATGATTCTTTTGGTTCTCCATTATTGTATCTCTTTATCTTTACTTATTCTTATTATGGGATTGGATGTTGTTGGTACTACTAGTAAAAATGCTTACTTTTTCCTAGATTACAACATTGGGTCTGTTTTTAGTATTCAGAAATCGAGTCACAAAAATATGCAAGAATAATTTTTTTATGGTGGGAGATCAAAAAACAATAATTATCTGAAGAACTATGCATAGAGAAATTGACTATCAATAGCATAAAAATGAGCCAATTTCTTCATAGAAGTGCACAAGTGATTTATTTAAGGTGCCCCAATAGAGATCAAGAAATTCCTCAACCGACTTACCCATGAAAATACCTCAGAACAAAATTGGTGCCCAACTTTTGTTGAAACTATCAAATGGTGGTCAAACAAATCTACACAAGTGTCTCGAGTTGATTATAGATGAGTTTTGCGAAGAACAAGAAATATAAGATTGAAAATATATTGATTTCATTAAGTATAGATTCTTTTATGACTTAACGATAGTTTCTTTTGCATGATTCCTACCCTCTTACATAATTTTCTTATAGAAAATGGCGCAAGACATATTGTTGAATACTGACCTCCATTGCAAAATCTAGCCAATACTGACTAGCGAAAGGAGAAAATCGACTAGAAAAAATTCCTTGACACCATGTGAAAATACACAAAATAAGCATGAGATTAATTTTTAAGAAAATACACATGTTTTTAGAGTACTTTCTCATGAATTGACACAAATTCAAGTCGGTATGGGTCGGTAACAGATCATGATAAATAAAGGGAGAAAAATGAAAAAGGAGGAAAGTTGGAGGAGTACATATAAAGCGCAATATAAAATGGAAGGAATAATGTCAACAAATATAAAATAGAAACGATAAAGTAATTGACAGAATATTGATCGACAATATAAGAATTTGGCTGACATAGAGAAAATAACAAGTGACGAGAGACAACAACAATGAGAACAAATAAGAGAACAAGAATACTAGAGGAAAGGAATGAAGAATCGATAACTTGATATTGAAAGATGCATGGGACCCCTCATATGAGTTTAGAGGCATAACAACACCCGCAATAACATAGAATAATGGTCTACTCATAACCCCAAGGCATTAGGTAGATGTTATGGAAATTGATGTCTTCAACCAAATGATAAGAAAAAATCTGACTATAACAATAACAATTCCCATTGTTCGAGAATTCCTTCAGCAAAAATGATATAATTATTTAGACATATCTACAGTGTACCATAATGCTATTGAAAATCTCGGTGAAGGTCGACCAAAAAATAACAATAATGAAATAGAATAAGTAGTTATCCAACTCTGTAATTTCACGATCATGCCCCTTTTGTTGCAACTAGTATCTATTGAAGAATTTGAAAGCACAGAATTGGTTGACAAAGAGTCGCAACCTTGAGAGAGTCACTTCGCTAAATATATAGACACAATGTGACAAACCAATGAATCAATTTCATAAGACATCATCGACAAATAAGAAAGTAGCACACCTAAAACCATTTGGTCCACTGTCATTCCTTTTGAAAGGAGCCACCTAATTTATACTTTAACATATACAACGTCGATACCTGAGACAAGAAAAATGGGATTGAACCATATATTTCTCTATGAGGGTGATGAAGATCCGAAAAAACATTATTTTTACTACAAACAATTATATTCCATGAATGATATTGCTGATGAATATAAAAAAATGGCGTAATTTACTACATCCATAATGAAACATGCTTTGATGGGGTTCATCAATCCAATGGAGAAGAAATTGAAATTGAAAAATTAAATCAAGAATAGCTTCCTTAAATTCTTTAAGGCCCAAGATGTTAAGCACTTGGTAGCACATAACTTAAATTAAATTAAATAATGACCAAATGAATTAGTACGAGAATATGATAAATGATTTAAAGCTTTATTGAGCCAGATTCCATACATTATCGACGAAGATATCTTAGTACAATGGTATGTTGCAGGCCTCCTCCAGAAGATTTTTTGCCCACTTAGAATGCACAAAGTCATAACTTGTGAAGAAGTTCTTAAATTAGCACATCATATCAAAACAACTGATGAAGGTTAATTGATTATCTCACTCATTGGAAACAAACTCAAAGAAAAGCTTGAAAAACTACAAAATTATTTGTTTGCATTTAAAAACATATGGTGCACCGACTTTTGCATTCAAAGACATACTAAAGACAATTGTAAATATGGATATTATTTCGACCAAGACGCATGATGGGTACAGTCTGATGTATATCGTGATATCTATCAAATTGCTTCAAATCATTCGACCAAAGACTGCAAATATAATCTTCGAAATTCCAGGCCGAAATTATGTTCCATTTGCGAGGATAATATGCATTCCACACAAGAATTCCCACTTAATAGGAAAAATAAACCAAATAATCACATTTTTTATCATGCACAGGCCACATACCAATTTAAAGAGAAACCATCATATGGTGGATGAGGATTTGGTCAAGGAGGTTATGGTGGTCGACGGGGAGGATATAGTGATAGAGGTCATGGTCGTGGTCGATGTTGAGGGATATTATAATATTATATGTTTTGGAAAGAGGAGCACATAGATTTAGACTTTCCTCTAAAGGATAATATTTATTTTCACTTCTGCAACATGTGTGGATTTGGGGAACACTCCTTGGAGGATTTCCCTAAGATTATTGAAAAGGTTTCAAATAAGAGGGCCGTTAATTTGCTACAGACCGTTCCAAAACAAGAAACTATGAATTCCAAAAATCTCCATGTATTTATAAGGTCGGGTGCTAAAAATGACAGTATTAGTCGAAATCATTAAGTTATTCGACCAATAAAAAACACGAATAAGTATCTAAATATGCAGGAAAAAAACAATACAATGTAAAAAAAAAAAATGAATTTTTTTATGAAAGCAACCAATCAACAAATTTGTCTAAGGATCTCATTTTGGAATAATTTATGGAACTTCTAAAATAAGAAAATTCCTTTGTTCACTTGGTATAACTCTTAAATTTGTTGAAAAATTGTAATGAAAACTGAGAAAAATGCAAAAATGTTTGACAACTTTGTCATGGGAAACAAATGGAAAACCATGACCCATAAGTCGATTTAAAAATAAATGGGTACATGGTTAAAAAAAAAATTGTCGACTTTGGTTCATAGGTAAATATTATTCCATTAGAATCATGGATCAATATGGGATAACCACATCTGCACATGATGACCAACTACCTTAAAATTTCCAACCAAATATTTATCGAACCTATCTAGAAACTAAGACAAGTGAAAAAATCAATCATGGGAATCATGACGATGGTTGATTTTGAAGTGATCAACCAAGTTGATGGAATACCCATACCCTGCATTAGTTGGTCAACCTTGGGGACACAGAATGAAAGCAACAATATCCTTGGAGAATATATAATCAAGCTCAAAGCAAACAAAAACAAAAAATCATCGTTCCTCTATATCCCTAAGAAGGGAAACATTGGGTCAAAACTTGTGAAAAAAAAACTGAAACAAGAATATTGTACCAAATATTGCATGAATATGATGATAATGTTGAACCAAATGATTTTGGTTAAGTTTTTATGGGTTCATAACTCTCCATTAGATAGAACTTTGACACGGATATCTATAAATAACAAGTTGAGAATTAAAAATATAGTGCTAAAGAATGTTGGTCAATAAAATCAATTCCAACGTCAAATATCTGACTGTACTACTCCATCAAAGTATTACCCATTATAAAATAAAAATCTATTGAGAAAAACCATCCCTACTTCTAACGGAATTAACACATGATTTTAGAAACACCATTTGATTTAAAGAACAAATATCACCTATTAACCATGTAGAACAAGTAACAAAGTCTATTGGTGAACAAGGAAGAATGAAAATATTATTAAAATATTTCACGGGTCAAGAAGCAAGATGGTGGGATACCCATTCATCTCATTTTCAAATGTGAACAAGTGCAACGACATATTTCATTGAACGTTTTAAAGGGGAAAATATTTTTTCACATGCAAATTTACCCATTTTTATTTTCAGACGGGACACTGTTATTCACATTCAAATTGCGACTTGGAAAGGGGGAGGATCAGGTATAGAGATGAATGATTTTTGCCTCATATGTTCCCAAACACTTTAGATGACTTGTAAAATGAATGGTACAACATAGAAGCACAAGGACAATCGTTGCAGTGGAAAGAGTTAAGAGAAAATTTCATCAAATACTTTGGATTTAAACCAAAGGAATCAAAGTTAAACGACATAATCGAGAAAATCAAATAACTCATAAAATAAAAACTATCTGACCATCAGAAACTACCATTTGATGCTTCATCAACCTGTAATTATGTTTCATGCATGTAAAATCAAAGAATGGCTTGTCGCATATGTTATCACTCAGATTTTCCTTGAAGTTGTTAGAAGAGGAAAGGAGTCCGAGGTAACCACAAACCAACCTTTAGATACAGAATCTAGCCAATCTGTATCCAGAGAGGGCTCTCTCTTTAAAATTTAGCTTTGTTCTTAGAAAATATTAGGCTAGTTATAAGTCCAAAATTTGAATGGTGGAATTCGCTATCCGCTAACCGAGGGAAAGATTGATTATTTTGTGCCATTGTGCTATGGAGTCGAAAATACGGCTTTATTGGATTAAGTTTTTACACAAAGATGGCTGCAGGTGGGAAAGATAGCCAAACAAAGAACAATTTTAGATTCAAAGTGAAATGGATGATTTTAAAAATGGATGAAAGGCAATTG
This sequence comes from Pinus albicaulis, assembly GCA_034641835.2. Classification (NCBI taxonomy): domain Eukaryota; kingdom Viridiplantae; phylum Streptophyta; class Pinopsida; order Pinales; family Pinaceae; genus Pinus; species Pinus albicaulis. Next base: position 1,976 of record JAXQQM020070467.1, on the reverse strand, counting down.
AGAATCTTTCAGCACATTCAAAGAGGGAAAATGAATGATTATCAATAAAGAGCAATTAAGTATTCTTTACTAAACAATCAGAATGTTTAAACTAGAAAACAGGAGCAATTAAGAATTCACTGTTTAAAACTAGTTTAGAAGAAAACATTTAGAATAATAATGATTGAAATCAGATTACACTTAAGTACCTTCTGATTTATTCTTTTTCATTAATCATTCAGACATGAAACACAATGATATAATAAACAAGTATAAAACTTTAAAACATGAGATATAGATGACTTATTGATCTGTAGTCTGACACATGAATCCTGCAAAAAGTCTTTAGCTTCAATTCATCATCCAGCAAGCCACAAATAAATTTCTCCAAAAGCACTTTATTCCAAAAAGTCAATGTTACAGCAAAGTAGAAGAATCCACCATTCAAATCCAAACAAAACCCCTGGACTTATAACTAGCCTAATATTTTCTAAGAACAAAGCTAAATTTTAAAGAGAGAGCCCTCTCTGGATACAGATTGGCTAGATTTTGTATCTAAAGGTTGGTTTGTGGTTACCTCAGACTCCTTTCCTCTTCTAACAACTTCAAGGAAAATCTGAGTGATAACATAGTGGTGACTCCACTGGGGAGCTGAATCATTTTATTGTTACTGTTGTTTGATTTATAAACTACATACGGAGTCTGAAGATTAGCCAGGTATCCTTTGAAATGATTTTTCTCTGCAATTGCATAGTAAATTAATGCTACTTCAGTCAATCTCCAGTCTAGTTTATAGACTGAACTTTAGTTTTAGACATTCAATCAGTTTCTCTAGTTCAATAAATCTTTGAGAAAATTTTAAACCAAAATCTTAAATTTCTTGAAGAATTTGTCGAAGTTGTATTTTTCATTCCATTTAAAACAAAAAACCAAAAATATAAATCATCCAGAAAACTGGCTTCAGAAAGGACTCATTATACCAGGTCAAATCCTGACCCTAACCCACCACCGATATTTGAGAATCCAAACCTGATTCCCAGAATTCTGAGAAGACAAGAGAGTCAAGAAAGCTCTGGGAGTTCTTGACCTCTTTTTAGATCAAACTCTTGTCCTCTGAAGTTTGTTTATCTTGAAGACGAACCATTTGATGAACATTTTGAAACTTCTCTATTCATAAATTTTTTTGAATCTTAGTTATCCAATCTGGTTCCTGATCCATTATTTCTTGAAGATTTGCAATTTGAATTTATCACTTCACATCTTGACAAACATTTACAAAATTCCATTCAATCTGAGGTGACCTTTGAAGAGACTTCAAACACTTCTGTGATTACTTCAGCTTCCCCAAGTTCATCTGCTTTTCCCCAAACTTCTCAAACACAAACTACCTCTTCTTCCCCTCCACCCATTACTTCCATACTATCATCACCTGTTATTCCATTACACCTTCCAATGGCAAATATATATGCTCCTTTAAGGTTACCGACCAATCTAGCAGCTTTGCCTCAAGATTACCAATCTAAAATCACTCCTTTTGATGGTTCCGGCACTTACACTGCTCAACAGCATACTAAACGAATGACAGATTACTTTTAATTTTATGAAATAGATGCTGATGATGTACAAATGAGGATTTTTGTCCAAAGTCTTACTGGGGAAGTTAGAACCTGGTTCAGGGCTTTGCCTGCAAACAGTGTTACTGACTTACCAGCCCTGTATAGGACATTTTTAAATAGATGGGAGAAAAACAAAGATCCTCTTCAAATCCTATCAGACTCTGGAAAATTGAAAAGAGGACCAAATGAAGCAGTGCAGGATTATATCATTAGATTCAATGAAGCTTACAATGTTGTTCCCCAAAACCTTAGACCACCTCCGGATTCAGTAATGGTAAAATTCCCATATGAATTTGATTCAGACATAGCATATTCACTTAGGGAAAGAGCTCCTCAAACTCTAGAAGATATGCAAAGCATAGTTGTTAGTGTTGAAGCTAA
>JAXQQM020062179.1:0-52674 GCA_034641835.2 Pinus albicaulis | reverse complement strand
GACCGATTTTGGTTTGTTGCAGAATTCGTCTGGACTGCACAAAATTTGACAACCGATACGGTGAAGAGGGCGTAGTTGTCCTTGGCGTTCGAGGACAAAGAATTGGACTGGTATATGCGATACATTTCCTAGAACAAGAGTGCATCTATTCAAGATATCAAAGACGCTTTGAAGCAACAATTCCGGAAGCCAAAATCTTACTCTCAGTTGGTAGCAGAAGTAAAGGACTTCAAGAAAGATGCGTTTGAATCTATGTGGGAGGCTGATCAGCGGTTGAAGAAAGTAATCAGGGAAGGAGGGTTTGAGTATGACAATAGACAACATACAGAATGGTTCATCGCTATGCTGTTACCCCACCTGTGTACTGCCACTGAGTCACCAAACCTTTGAGTCGTAGGAAAAAGCTGTGGAAGTCGCTATGAAATTAGAAGCTGCACCCAGAGAAGATACTTCGGTGGGAGTATAGAAAATTCAGGAGCAGCTTAGAGCTATGCATATGGAAATTCAGAACCTGCGAAGGAAGCGAGGAAAGGAAGCCCACACAGATCTATGGTGCATACGATGTCGGGTATTTGGCCATACGAAGGATCAGTGCCCTCTATTGGCAAGTTATATGCAGGTAGGAGGACATAGTTCAGTATGCACAGGAGTAAGTGGGGAACCCATCTTGTCATGACCAAGCTCGAGTGGGCCTGCGTTGTGGTGTGACGACTATCGTGTAGCGGGGCTGCATGATATGAACCATTGCCCTCGGCTAGGTGCGTATGTCCCAGAATTGAAGCAACAGTGGTGCAGGTTCTGCCGGTCGATGGGACATGATGAGCATAATTGTCGCACTTATGACTTGATGATAGATCGTGGGAACTTGTATAGGGTGTTAGACTCCTATACCAATAGGTGTCATTTTTCATGATTGTCTTATTGAACTATGCAATATGTTCAAACCTTTTCTTGTGCAAAGGTGTTCCATATTCTTAAAAAAGCAAAAAAATTAAAAAATGTAAAGAGGGCATACCCTAAAATAAATCAGAGGGTAAAAAAATAAAATGGTCAAAAAAGTGAAAGAAATGAACCCCAAACAAAAATAGAACAGGAAAGTGTGCAAGTCCAAATGCCACTACTATTTCATTTTTTGTAAATAAACAAAATTGTGTGCAGCTTGTCAAACTTTTTCCACAATTTATGAAGGGTCAAACTGTTTAAACTTGACTCATTCATTTTTCAATTTTATGTTGTAGAATAGAGAATAAATATCTGACCAAACAGTTTAATCTTGGCAGATAAGTAGATAGGTAGAGTTAATAAAAATGTGCTCAACAGTTTAATCTGAGCCCTCGGATGTAATAAGGCTAGAATTAGATAGATTTTCTTATGTAAAAGAAAAAATTTGATAAGGGTTTTCCAGTCTAAGTGCACCCTAATAAAGAAGAGAAAATGGTAGAGAAAGTAGATAGGGTAGGTATATGGCACTGCAAATTCTCATGTGATGAATGATGGCTTTAAAATGTTTGTTATCTTTTACTTTCATCACCAAGTGCAAAGGAAGAACACTACATTGGCAGAATTTCAGAACACAGCAAGGTCAAAATCATTAACTTCCCATCTCACTTTTTCCCTAACAATTTACCAATTTCCCCTAAGTGCTAAGGAATTTGAAGATTAAAGGGGCTCAAGGCATTTCCTTGACTTTTTGAGGTACTGGACCCTTGAACCAATGATTGGAGAAAACCTTAGTATTTAAAAATATTCATCATCATACTCATTCATTCATAAAAATCTTTTCCCAAGAAAAATCCCATTTTACTTAGGAAAAACATGCAATGATCCATAAAAGCCCCTCAAAATACAAATGACTTTGAAAATCCTCACTTTCTGGTTATATTTAAAGTGTTTTGAGTTTACCTTGTCCTTTGTCATATTAACTCTAATTTATCTATTAACCTCATTGAAACACCTTATCCTATTATCTATAACCTTTTATAATAATATCCCCAAAAACCCTCTTATTGAAAGTTTTAGCCAGTTAATTAAATCATACATGATTAAATAAAAATCCCACATTACAAACCCTTTGGCTAAAATATATTCGTATATATTAACTCTGCCCCCTATGGTAAATGAATTTCATTGATTTATTACCATATAATAAAAATATACGAAAAAGGTTTAAGCATATGTTTTATATGTTTAAAACGTAAAAATAACATCCGAAGTCTTTAAACCATTCGTAACCCGAACCCTTTATAAACCAACGAGATTAGTTAATCACCTAGATTAATTAAATAGCCAATCAAATCCTGCTCGAAATAATTAATTAACGTTAATTATATTGAACCCCCGCATATTAACACTCTGCCATCTCCCTGTTATATCCATCGTTAGATCAACCCGCCCATGATCTACGATTCGCATCAATTCCGCTACCCATCTTCCGTCCGAAAAATAACTCGCGAAATCAAAGCGGTTTTTAAATAGTGCCCGGGCCACGTGTCTTTCAATCTATGGAATCATTGCTGATTCGCATAAAACTGCCTTCCCTCAAAGGTGGTGTGAAATAAACCGCTTACCACCATTTCCCCGTGACGTGTCCATTGTACAGCCTGACGTCATATATTAAAATAATAAAATATTCCCCCGTTTGACTTTGTAAATAAAACAAAAAGCTCGTGCATTTTTCATTATTCTGTGTACTGAAAGCAACTACGCCCTCCATACTGAGAAATTCAAAAAATATATTGTCAACTGCTATTTGACCGAATTTTGCTGAAGACTTCTACCATTCCAGATTCCCAGTGCCCATCCGCAGTCAACTTGTACCTGTTAAAACACTTCCATTTCCCATAAACAGGTATTTATTCCAATTTCTTGCTAGACTTTGTTAAAAATCCTCGCTCAAGTTTTAATTCCACAATACAGTCTGAACAGAACTTTCTTGTGATATATTTTAGTTCTCAGAACTATAATTATACTCCCAAAACTGGTAATTGTGCCCTATTGTCATAAAAAACCCTTGAACTTCCATTTTTGAATCCACAAGAACTAAAAATGGAAGTCCCGGTGGCTTTAAATGTTGCTCCATTGAACGCCCCTCATAGAGAATTGGAATATTTGCCTTTAGTGGATAAAGATTTTCAGATCAAAGACTTAGTTTTCAGTGAAAGCACCCTTCGAATTCATTGTCGCTGCAGAGATGATCATTTGAATGGCTTGGAAATTATTGGGTTATGGGAATCTAATCTCCCGAGATACCTTTTACCCTCAGTACATATATTTCCTGAAATTATCCATTATTGCCATGCTAATTATGACCCAATTCAGAGAGCAGTTTTATCCCCAAACTAGAATGTCCTTTTCCATATTACTGCTCAGTCAGTCAATGATATGCTCCATTTTGAACCAGGTCAAAACCTTACTCCCTTGTCCATGGGAGAATTTCTGGAAAAATATACTCAGTTGTCCCCTGAAGAAGTAAGACGCATCTGTCAGACTTTCATGTTACCTGAACATCATCCTAAGGGCCCACCTCCCTATGGTAATGTATTTTTCACTGAAATGGGCCAAATTATTCTAAGTATGATTTATTTTATCATGGGCTTTAATACTAGTGAGTATGTTGATGAGTTAACTCTAGTATTACTTTCTATCTTCATCCTGGACAGCCTCCTGCTGTCAAATATGACTTTGCGTCTTATATAGCAGACAAAATCCATGATCAATTCATGAGATTAGAAAATGAGAAAGTCTTCAAATATTCCTCTGTCATCTATCACCTCATGATATATTACCAGTCTTAAAACTTTCCTTTCCATGTTCAAAAGCTCAATATCCAAGGAAATCCCAGGTCTGTCATATTTTGGTCAACTATCATCCATAATTCCAGAGATTCTCCTTATTCCTATAATGAATTCATTGATTTTTTTATACACCCTGCAACTACCTTGTTGACAGGAGTTCCTCCTCCCAGACTCAGCAATGAAATTAAGAAAACTCTGCAACTTTCCAAACACTACAAAATTGGTGATTGGTACTTGTACCAAAATTATACAGAAGTCAGAATATATGGATGTGAGTTATGTCCATTTAAATTTCCAAAGTATGTGCCTATGAGACTTTTTTCTTTAAAATACTTCAGGCAAATGAATAACTCTGATATTATTCATTTTTGTAATGCAAAGAAGAAAGCCCAACTCCGAATCAAAGGTCAATTAGGTCTATTTATATGCAATTCTAGGGATGTTGGACAAGAAGCTGAAAGAATACTATAAGACCATTTCAGATTGCAAAAGAGTTTCTACTGGGCCCCTTATGGCCCATTTAGCTTCATTTGTGACAAAAGAATGAAAAATAAATCAGCACCTTACATCCATCATAGGATTCCAGAAATTGAACAATATGCTACAGATGAATGGGTGGAGTGTTAATTGAATAGGTTGAATAGGATAGGTGAAGAAGTCAATATGGACAATGTAACGGAAGATCTTGGAAAAATGCTTCGACCTAGAATTTTTTGGGCAAGTGCAGTGTACCTTACATTGGTCCTTCTTCTCATAGGAATTTTCAACAGAATTACAGAAAACATACCATCAATTGCAGCTGAATCTAAAGGAAAAGAGTAGAGCTCAGTCATAAGTGGACTGAAACATTCAAAATGACTCAACAAATCCTCAAATATCTAAGGCTCAAGGACAAGAACAGTTCCTCTCAAACCAATCCAGATAGAAAATGCCAACCTAAACTCCACCGAATATTGAAAAGGGCAAGAATTTGGAGGTCAAGGTCCACCTTCGTCTTCATCTTCAAAACAATTTCTGCTGTGTCAAAAGGCAGAGCCGAACCACTTCCGGCTGAATCATTTGAAGAAATCATTGATATTCCAGAAAGAGAAAATAGTCAGCAAACAAGTTCAGTTAGTGGTACATGCTCTGATCTTCAAAGAAAGACAATACACAAGCAGTTGAGTACAGAAATATCTTCTTTTAAACCTCCAATGAAAGATGCAGGAGACATAAAAAAGACATTTATCAGTATAAAAGCAAGGAATTATCCACTAAGGGTCCAGGTGTATAATCAGTATCTTAAAATGGCTCCACAAAATTAAGAGAGATTGATGTCAGCTTTTGACATTCAACAAGGGAAAATGTTAATGAGCCATTTCAAATCTAAAGTGCCAAAACCACAGACAGCAGCTGATTACGTCAGGACCAATTTTGAGGTCCTAGCAAAAGATATTCATCCATTAGATCAAATTGAATTACACAAGCAGACTGGAGAAATGATCTATTCCACCCTTACTGACAAAGCAATGGCAGCTCATAAATTACAAGATTCTTTGAATAATACAAATACCCAATTGCAGATTGAGAAAGCTTCTTCCCAAGCAAAGGATAATAGGATAAAATCTTTGGAGGAAATAATTATCAGTTTGGGTCATAATCCAAAGGATGTTAAGGGTATTGAAGCATTGATTAAAAAAAAAGATGATGATATTGCTGCATTAAGGAAACAATTGAAACTACCAGCTTCAAGGCACCCTCAGACTGAAGAAGTAATGAAGAAAAATTCAGAAGAAGAGGTGATGGACTTACTTTTAAAAATGAATGAACGACTTGCTGAAACAGAAAAAGAACTTGAGCAAGCATTAAAAGATAAAGAGTCCATTATTCCAACAACTACAGCACAGGCAGCCACAGGAACAGGTACATCAATCACAGGCCAACAAGCAGAGCTAACACAGGTGAACACTTCTGATAAGGGTTCTGATGAATTAATCAAAGCAATGAATGAATTAAAACTGCAAGTGACAGAACTCCAAAGCTTAAAGATTCAACTTTCTACTCTGGAAAATAAATATGATCAATAAAAAATGAGTGTTGCTGAGAAGACAAGAGAAATCAAAAGACTAGAAAAATCATTTAAAGCATTGGAAAAGGATCTTGCAATGGAAAAACCTTTAGGTGAATTAAAAGAAATTCTTTGGAATAATATTATACAGTCGATAAGGGATGTTTGGTCTTCTATTCAAATAATACATGAACAACAGGATTTAGTCAAAGTGGCTTTGGAAGAAACTGAGAGAGCAAGACAAGAGTTAGGAAATATGCCAGAAGAAGCCAATAGACTTATCAAATTTTTGAATACCCAGAATAAACAACAACTTGCAGAATTTGGAATTTAGGACAGGACAGGAACCATCTTGGAAATCAAAATAGTTTTTACCAAAAGGACTCTTATGCAAAATCTTGAAAGAAGGTGTTCAGACATGCAGCAAGAAATTTTTACCTTCAAAGAAAGATTTGATGATTTGTTAAATAAAGGTTTGCCCAGTCCTGTTAGTGCAGAAGATAAATTAATGGATTTGGAAAGTTTTGTAGCAAAAGTAAACAAACAGGTTAATGATCAAGCCAGTTCTTCAACCAGTACAGCAGAAGGAACCTTACCAACAGGGAATAGTCTTTATGAAAAATTGGAGAGTTTATTTTATCTTGAAAATGAAATAAAACATTTGTTTCCATATCAGCCTAATTTTTTCAAATACACCGAAGCTGATGAAACATTGAGAAAATTGCAAAGAACCAGAGTGCCAGAAGTTCAATGGTGGGATGAGATGATGGAACTTTTATAAAATTTATCCTTGGGTAAAAATTTTGGCCTATTTTACTGAGGTATATCTTGATAAAGGATAAATAGGTGAATAAAGGTCAAAGAGTATCAGTTCAATAGTTAAAGTGTATCAGTAAGAATAAAAGAGTATCAGAAAAGCAAGGCAGTCAGAAAATAATTACTCAAGAAGACAACAACGAGCTAAAACAAAGGAACTACCTCCAGCATATTCTAAAAAGGAGGAAGACAACACACAACATCAGCTGATTTATCCTATTTACGAGACCATCTGTCTCTATTTTTTTGTAACTTATTCATTAGTCACCCTAGATTATATCTCTTTTGTTATGAGATATTTTAAATAATATTTTGTATAAATAAGCCCTCAATCGAATTAGTGATGGTGGATTCTTCTACTTTGCTGTAACATTGACTTTTTGGAATAAAAGTGTTTTGGAGAAACTTCTTTGTGGCTTGCTGGATGATGATTTGAAGCTCAAGACTTTTTGAAGGATTCATGTGTCAGACTATAGTTGAATAAATCTTTTCTATCCTATGTTTTAAGTTTTATATCTGTTTATAATATCACTGTGTCCCATTTCTGAATAATTGACATAAAAGAATAAGTCAGAACTTACTTAAGTGAACTCTTATTTCAATTGTGATTATTCTAAATGTTTTCTTCTAAACTGGTTATAAGCAACGAATTCTTAATTGCTCTTGTTTCACTGGTTTAAACATTTTGATTACTATAGTAAAGAATTCTTAACTGCTCTTTATTTGTAATCATTCACTTTCTTTCTTTGAACATGTTGAAAGATTCTTAATTGCCTTTCATCCCTTCAAAATCCATTCCATTCACTTTAATATCTAAAATTGTTCTCTGTTTGGCTATCTTGCCCTGCAAAGCCATCTTTGGTGTAAAAACTTAATCCAGTAAAGCCATCCTTTCGACTCCATAGCGCAATGGCCTGAAATACTCAATCGTACCCTTAGTTGGTGGATTCCACCATTCAAATTCAAACAAATTTCTTGGACTTATAACTAGCCTAAAACTTTCTAAGAACAAAGCTAAATTTAAAAAAGAGAGCCCTCTCTAGATACAGATTGGCTAGATTTTGTATCTGAAGGTTGGTTAGTGGTTACCTCGGGTTTCTTTCCTTTTCTTACAACTTCAAGGAAGGCCTGAGTGATAACATAGTGGCGACCATACTGGGGACCTGAATATCTTTATTGTCAATATTGTTTGCTTTTAAGCTATGGACAAAGTCTGAAGATCATCCAGGTAGCCTTTGAAATGCCTTTGCTCTGCAATTGCATAGTAAATAAATGCTGCTTCAGTCTATCTCTGGTTTAGCTTAAATAACTGAACTTTAATTTCAAACATTCAATCAGACTCTCTAGTTCAATAAATATTTGAGAAATTTTCAATCCAAAATCTTAAATTTCTTAAAGAATTTGTCGAAGTTGTACTTTCATTTTATTTAAAACAAAAAACCAAAAAGAGACATTACTAGGAAAACTGGCTTCAGAAAGGATTCGTTATACCAGGTCAAATCCTGATCCAAACCCACCTCCGGTATTCGATAATCCAAATCTGATTCCTAGGATTCTTAGAAGACAGGGAAGTCAAGAAAGCTCTGAAAGAGAAAGTCAAGAGAGTTCTGGAAGTTCCAGACCTCTTTCTAGATCACATTCCTGTCCTGTGAAGATTATATATTTTGATGAAATCCCTTTTGACGAGCGATTTGAAACATCTCTGTTTGTGAATTTTTCTGAATCTGAATTGTCTAAGCTTGTTCCAGACCCATTATTTCTTGAATATTTACAATTGAGATTTGTTTCATATCATCTTGACAGACATTTACAAAACTCCATTCAATCTGAACAAACCTTTGAAGAAAGTTCAAACATTTCTGTAATTACTGAAGCTTCCCCAAGTTCAGCTAGTTTTCCTCAAGCTTCCCAAACCCAAGCCACTCCTTCTACTCCTCCACCCACTTCTTCCAGACCATCATCACCTGTTATTCCATTACACCTTCCAATGGCCAATAGATATGCTCCGTTACAGTTTCCAACCAACCCTGGTTCTTTGCCTCCAGACTATCAGAGTAAGATCACCCCTTTTGATGGTTTCGGTACTTATACTGCTCAATAACATACCAAAAGAATGACTGATTACTTTGAATTTTATGAAATTGACGTTGATGATGTCCAAATGAGAATTTTTGTCCAGAGTCTTACTAGGGAAGTCAGGACATGGTTTAGAGCCCTTACTCCAAACACTATTGCTGACTTACCAGCTCTGTATAGGTCATTTTTAAATAGATGGGAGAAGAAGAAAGACCCTCTTCAGATCCTATCTGAATTTGGAAAATTGAAAAGAGGACCTAATGAAACAGTACAATATTATATCATCAGATTTAACGAAGCCTACAACGCTGTTCCTCAAAACCTTAGGCCCCCTCCGGATTCAGTACTGGTTAAATTTCCTGATGGTTTTGACTCTGACATAGCATATTCACTTAGGGAAAGAGCTCCCCAAACCCTAAAGGAGATGCAAAGCATAGTGGTCAGTGTGGAAGCAAACCTCATAGAAAAACGAGCTAGGGCTAGAGCTGAAAGAAGGATGCCTATAAACGAAGAACCTTCAGCTTTTGAAAGAAAGCTGGATGCAATCATTAAAGGTATGGAAATACTGGGAGATAGAGTAGAGACAATCGAAAGAAAGTCTTCTGGTGATAATCAAAATGTTGTGAGAAACCCAAACTTTAGAAGAAATCAAAACCAAAATACTGGGAAAAATGTCCCTGACCAAAACATCAGGCCACCATTCCAGGAAAATTTTGTTGAAGGTTCAACTTCTGAAGAACCGACCGAGGATGTTGAAATAAATAATGTAACTGAGAACAAAAACAAACCAGAAGTTTTCCTATCTCAAGATGATCAAGAAAATCACATTCTTGAAACATTTCAAACTTATTCAGGAGAAACTTTTGATTTTAAAGAAGGTTATGACACAGAAATTTATGAAGTTCATAAACAATACAATTTGAGAAGCAGACGGATTGATGTGCCAGAGAGTAGCAAACAGAAAACTGCAAAACAAAACATCAAAGGTAAAACTAACACCCCTTCTGTACAAATTCTGTCTAGAACAAGTCCTAACCCCGCAAATCCAATAATTGAAGATGTGTCTGATAATCAACCAAATAATAAACAACTTTCTAATACTTTTCCTCCTGCAGGAAACGTAGAAGAATTAGCAGAAATTAATTCAGAAACACCTTCAACTCATCATCCCACCCATGAAAAAGAGAAAAACACTGAAGACCCAAAAAACAGAGAAAACCCAACTGTTCAAAACACTAGAGCTCAAACAGAAAAACCTTTCAATATAGAGGCTGAAATAAGCAAAATAAAGATAGTTGTTCCATTAGCAGAATTGGCTAAACATGATGTCTATAGAAGCCAAATCAGTAAATCCCTTAATATTAACATTATTGGAATGGATGATTCAGTAAATGTTTTAGATGATCAACCCAAACTCCTTTTTGGCCCTGAGGTAAATGGAAAACCAGAAAGTGGAGGAACTCCTCCATTTTATGTGAGTTTGAATGTTCATGACAAAATACTTCATAACGCTATGCTTGATTCTGGAGCGTCCCATAATTTGATGCCAAAAGCTGTGATGGAAAGATTAAACCTTGACATTACCAGACCATATAAAGATCTTTTTTCTTTTGATTCAAGTCAGGTAAGATGTTTAGGTTTGATTAAAGATCTGTGTGTTACTTTGGTGCAATACCCTGCGAAATCTGTTCTGATGGATATAGTAGTGGCCGATATTCCTCCCAAATATGGTATGTTGTTGTCTAGATCCTGGGGTGCTAAACTTGGAGGATCTATTCAATTAGACATGTCATATGCCACTATTTCGGTATTTGGTCAACCTAAAAGACTATACAGAGATACCTTGATGAAGTATTTAGTCAGTAGCCATGAGAAGCCTGAAAATTTCCCTGTCTATTTAGTACATTCTGATATGGACTCTTTCATCCTTTATAATGCTGAATTGGACCTTCCTACTGAGCTAGAAGCACCAGAAACAAAAACTGCAAATAAATCTACTGTTCAAATCGAAGAAATTTCTGAAAACAAAGAAACACCAGACAATCAAGAAATACCAGAAAAAACTAAAAAACTAGCTCCTGTTAAGAAACATGTTAAAACAGTTGATGAAGATTATGAACATGAAATTCTGTGGCATTTAGAATTTGATGGTTCAGTAAATAAGTTAGGAGCAGGAGCTGGAATTTGGATACATAATGTTGAAAATGATCACGTCGAAGGCCATGCTTATAGGTTGAACTTTAGATGCACTAATAATATGGCAGAGTATGAAGCTCTTTTGCTAGGGCTTAAACATGTCAAAAAGTTAGGAGCAATTAGAGTATCAATCATAGGAGACTCTGAGTTAATTATCCAACAGATCAATGGTGAATGTTCAACGAAGGACCCCAGGTTAAGAGAATACAGAGGAACAGTTGTGGAAATTCTCAACACTTTTCTACAAGCTCAACTTGCCAAGATTCCTAGGAAACAAAATTTGCATGCTCACAGTCTTGCAATGTTCGCTAGCACATGTAAATTACCTTTTGGACCTAATCATCAGTTCACAGCTGAGATTAGACATAGACCTGCTATACCGGACAATCTCATGAATTGGCAAGTATTTGTAAATAATAATCAGATCAATAGTTTTTTGACATTAGAAAATGAGTTCTCTAACAGTAGTATAGATGAAGACACAACAATCAATGAATCTGATCAACTAGATGAACAAGAAACGAATATTTCAGAAGAGACTGCAATTCACATGCTTCACCCAACCAAATTCACTAAAAAAGATATGCAGGATTTGAAACAAATGGAATTCGATGAGATTATAGAAGATGAATCTGAAATTATTAATCTGAAAGATAATCATTTACCCAAAGGATTAACTCCTTTGGAAGATCTTTTTGACTCAAATGATATTCCACTAAAACCCAAAATGGAACCTTTAAAAGCTGATATTGAAGAAGTCAATTTGGGAACTGAAGGAAATCCCAAGATGGTTAAACTATCTAAATCTCTGCCAGAAGATCAAAAGGTTAAATATGTTGAACTTTTAAAAGAATTCCAGGATGTTTTTTCCTGGAGTTATGAAGATCTGAAGTCATACAATACATCAATCATTCAACATACAATACCTTTGAAACCAGATCAGAAACCATTAAAACAGAAACTTAGAAGGATCAACCTTGTTTAACTACCATCAATTGAGAAAGAAATTAAAGGAATGTATGAAGCAGGAATTATAGCTCCTATTAGGTTCTCTGAATGGGTTTCTAATCTAGTACCAACAAGAAAAAAGACTGGAGAGATTAGACTATGTGTCGATTTGAGAAATTTGAACAAATTTTCTTTAAAAGATAACTATCCTTTGCCTAAAATGGACCATATCCTACAAAGGGTAGTAGGATCTTCAAGGATTTCTCTTCTGGATGGATTTTCAGGGTATAACCAGATTCTGGTTCATCCTGATGATCAAGACAAAACATCATTTACAACACCATGGGGTACTTTTAAATATGTTAAGATGCCATTTGGTCTAAAAAACGCAGGGGCAACCTTTCAAAGAGCAATGGATATTGCATTCGCCAAAGAAATCCATGATTTTATTGTTATTTATCTAGATGATTTAACTGATTTTTCAAAGACAGATCAACAACATTTAGATCATCTAAGACAAGTATTTTTAAAATGCAGAAAGTATGGTATTTCTTTAAATCCGAAAAAATCATTGTTTGGTCTTGAAGAAGGAAAACTCCTAGGTCACATTATTTCTAAAGATGGCATTAGAATTGATCCTGAAAGAATACAAGCCATATTGCAGATACCTCATCCCAGGAACATTAAAGAACTTCAAGCTTTCATAGGAAAGATCAATTTCTTGAGAAGATTCATTTCTAGTTTAGCTGAATTACTTAGACTACTAACTAACATGTTAAAAAAGGATTTGAGCATTGGCTGGACCGTAGAAGCCAAGCAATCATTTGAAGAAATCAAAATGGCTTTAACCAGAACACCAGTTCTTACCAGTCCAAAGTTTGATAGAGATTTCATCATTTTTTCATTTTCTTCTGAACATACAATTGCAGCTGTTTTACTACAAAAGGATGATCAAGGATGTGAAAAACCAATAGCCTTTTTTAGTAAAGCACTTAGAGATGCATCATTGAAATATAATATCATGGAGAAACAAGCTTTTGCACTTGTGAAAGCAATTAAATATTTCAGAGTTTATATATTGTATTCTCATGTGATAGCTTATGTACCTAATGTTGTCGTTAAAGACATCTTAACTCAAGATGGTATTGAAGGAAAAAGAGGTAAATGGATAGCTACCATATTAGAATATGATATTGAAATAAGACCTACAAAACTCATAAAAGGACAAGGTTTGGCTCAACTCATGACTGAAACAAATTGCCAAGCCCTGGATATTAATGAACTGGATGACGAATAGGAGATGGCGACTCCACAAATCAGTGAGGCCTTTTTAGACTCACTTTGGTACACTGATATCATTTATGTTTTGTTAAACCTGCAAGCTCCTCCAGGGTTATCCAGAACGAAACAAAGGTTCTTAAAAATGACATCTTTAAAGTATTGTATTTTAGATAGTGCTCTTTTTTGGAAGAATCATGATGGAATCCTATTAAATTGTTTATTGAAAGATGAAACTGACAAGGTTCTTAATGAATTTCATGCAGGAGATTGTGGTGGACACCTCTACTGGAAATCAACTGCAGAAAAAATCTTAAGGGCTGCTTTTTACTGGCCAACCTTGTTTTCAGATGTTAAGAAATTTGTAACTTCTTGTCATAAGTGTTAGATCTTTGAGGGCAAAAGAAAGCTGTTACCTTTACCATTAAAACCAATTTCCACAGAGAAACCCTTTCAACAATGGGGACTGGATTTTATTGGAGAAATCCATCCCCTTTCTTCTGGGCAACACAGATGGATTCTTACTGCCACAGATTACTTTAATAAATGGATTGAAGCTATCCCATGCAGACAAGCCAATGACTCTATAATTATAGGGTTTTTAGAAACCAATATACTTTCAAGATTTGGCTGTCCAGAGAAAATTATAACAGATAATGCTGCTGCATTTAAGTCTAAGAAAATGATTAGTTTCTGCAATAAATATCACATCACTTTAGGCCATTCAACAACCTATTACCCTCAGGGTAATGGACTGGCAGAATCTTCCAATAAAAGCCTTATTAATATCATTAAAAAATTATTGGAAGAAAATAAAAAGAATTGGCATAAGAAACTTACCAATGCATTGTGGGCAGACAGACTTACAACTAAGAAATCAATTGGGACCAGTCCATATGAATTAGTTTATGGTATTGAGGCAATATTTCCATCATCCTTAGGAATTCCTGTTATGAAGTTACTTCAGGAGGCTCAAGTAGAACCAAATGATATTCAAAGAAGAATAAACCAAACAATTCACTTGCAGCAAACCAGAGAAGAAGTGTATCAACGATCCCAAGTCTTGCAGGAAAAGTTAAAGAAAATGTTTGACAAAAGGACTAAAGCAGAAGATTTTCAATTAGGAAACAAAGTTCTGAGATGGGATTCCAGAAGGGAAGATAAAGGAAAACATGGGAAATTTGATTTCTTATGGAAATGACCTTACATCATTCATGCTTTACAGGGAAATAACACATACTTTTTGAAGAATTTGGATGGTTCAGAAGCTGAGGAAGGACCAGTCAATGGTCGAATGCTAAAGCACTATTTTGATCCTATTTACTAGGATGTTCTGATTTTTTCTAACTTGTACATAATATATCCTTTCTAATGCATCAGTTTTGATTGGATGGTGACTTGTTGGAGTTGAAGCCCGAAGTGAAGGCCCTAAGCTTCAGAAGTTTCACTATCATATATACAATAAAGCTACCAGAAAAAGAATATTTCATGGTTTACTCAAATGCATTTTGAGGCATCTGACCTGCTGTTCTTGAATTTTCGCCAGGAAAAGCCATCCCCAAGTGGAGCCAGTGTTAGAATCCTATACCAATAGGTGTCATTTTTCATGATTGTCTTATTGAACTATGCAATATGTTCAAACATTTTTCTTGTGCAAAGGTGTTCCATATTCTTAAAAAATCAAAAAATTTAAAAAATGTAAAGAGGGTATACCCTAAAAGAAAAATCAAAGGGTAAAAAGAATAAAATGGTCAAAAAAATGAAAGAAATGAACCCCAAACAAAAATAGACCAGGAAAGTGTGCAAGTCTAAATGCCACTACTATTTCATTTTTTGTAATAAACAAAATTGTGTGCAGCTTGTCAAACTTTTGCCACAATTTATGAAGAGTCAAACTATTTAAACTTGACTCATTCATTTTTCAATTTCATGTTGTAGAATAGAGAATAAATATCTGACCAAACAGTTTAATCTTGGCAGATAAGTAGATAGGTAGAGTTAATAAAAAGGTGCTCAACAGTTTAATCTGAGTCCTTGGATGTAATAGGTGTAGAAATGGATAGATTTTCCATGTAAAAGAAAAAGAAGATTGAAAAGGGTTTGCCAGTCTAAGTGCACCCTAATAAAGAAGAAAAAATGGTAGAGTAAGTAGGTAGGGTAGGTAGATGTTGTTGCTGAATTACATATGATGAATGATGGTTTTAAATGTTTGTAATCTTTAACTTTCATCACAAAGTGCAGAGGTAGATACTACATTGGAAAAAGGTTCACAGCAGAGCAAAGTCAAAATCATTAACTTCCCATTTCACTTTTTCCCTAAAGATTTTACTAATTTCCCCTTAAGTGCTAAGGAATTTGAAGATTAAAAGGGCTCAAGGCATTTCCTTGACTTTTGGAGGGACCGGACCCTCGGCCCAATGATTGGAGAAAACCTTAGTATTTAAAAATATTCATCATACTCATTCATTCATACAAAATCTTTTTCTAAGTAAAATCTTATTTTACTTAGAAAAATCATGCTATGTTCCATAAAAGCCCTCAAAATTACTTGTTATTCTAAGTCTAAGTGATGAAAGTATTATGATGTAAATTACTTTTATAAATCTTCACTTTCTTGGTTATATTTAAGTATTTTGAGTTTACCTTGTCCTTTGTCATATTAACTTTAATTTATTTATTAAATCCTTAGTGAAAATACCTTATCCTATTATATTTAGCTCCCTTTTATAATAATATCCCCAAAACCCTTTTACTACAAGTTTTTAGCCAAAGCATTTAACCCACGTGATTAAATAAAAATCCCACTTTATAAAACCCTTTGGCTAAAAAATATCTATATAAACTATCTATGTCCCTATGGTAAAGGAATCATATTGATTTAATTACCATATATTAAAAAATATATGAAAAGGTTTAAACATATGAATATATGTTTGAAATTAAAAAATAAATCCAAAGTTTAATTGAAATCAAACTTTGAAACAATTCATCCCCGCACCATTTAACGTTTCCTGATCATTTTTTCATATGGGATTAATTAATCCTTAAGATTAATTAATAACCAACGTCCGCTGATAAAAAACCTCCCGAAATGATTGATTAACAATTAATTCACGTCGGCCCCGCTCGTTAAACTCCCCGCCATCTCCCTGTCCCGTCAACCGTCAGATTACCCCCTCCAAGATCAATGGCTCCCATTGATTCCGCAAGCCATCCCCTGTACGAGCGTTAACACATGAAATAAAAGTGGTTTGTGAATAATGTCGTGGCTACGTGTCAAGCTTTGTATCGATTCGCTGCCTCCCCGTCCAAAACAGCCTTTCCGCATGAGTGGTGCGAAATATACCGCTTACCACCCATTCCCGTGACTCGCTTCCCGTACGCTGACGTCATCCCATTAAATAATAAAATATTCCCCCATTTGACTTTGTAGATAAAACAAAAACTCGCGCATTTTTTCATTATTCTGTGTGCTGAAAGCGACTTTGTCCTCCATGCGAAGAAATTCAAAAATCAACTGTCAACTACTATTCACCTGAATTCTACTGAAAGCTGCTACCAGATCATTGTTCCAGTATTCACTCGCCATCAGCTGATATCTGTTAATCACATTTTTTCCTCTAAAAATAGGTATTTACTCCATTTCGCCTGAACTCTGAAAGAAACTCAGCTTTCCTTGTTTTTCCACTAAAACAGAGTAAAAATTGATTGCTAGTTCATTCCTTGGTCTTAAAACTGTAAATTATATTCCTGAACTTGCAATTATATCCGTTTCCCCGTCAGAACCTGTAATTCTGCTAAATTTTCATAAAAACCCCCGAATTTCCATCTTTGAATACACAAGAACCAACAATGGAAGTCCCGGTGGCTTTAAATGTTGCTCCGTTGAACGCCCCTCATAGAGAATTGGAATATTTTCCATTAGTGGATAAAGATTTTCAGATCAAAGACTTAGTTTTCAATGAAAGCCCCCTTCGAATTCATTGTCACTGCAGAGATGATTATTTGAATGGCTTGGACGTTATTGGGTTATGGGAATCTAATTTCCCGAGATACCTTTTACCCTCAGTCCATATCTTTCCTGAAATTATCCATTATTGCCATGCTAATTATGATCCAATTCAAAGAGCAGTTTTATCCCCAAACCAGAATGTCCTTTTCCATATTACTGCTCAGTCTATCAATGATATGCTCCATTTTGAACCTGGTCAAAACCTCACTCCCTTAACCGTTGGAGAATTTCTTGAAAAATCCACCCTGTTGTCCCCTGAAGAGGTAAAACACATCTGTCAGACTTTCATGTTACCTGAACATAAGCCCAAGAGCCCACCTCCCTATGCAAGTGCCTTTTTTACTGAAATGGGCCAGATCATTCAGAATATGATTTCTTTTCTCATGGGTGTTAATACTAGTGAGTATGTTGATGAGTTAACTCTAGTATTATTGTCTATCTTTACTCCTGGACAGCCTCCTGCTGTCAAATATGACTTTGCATCTTACATAGCCAGAAAAATCCATGATCAATTCATGAGATTAGAAAATGAGAAAGTTTTCAAATATTCCTCTGTCATCTATCACCTCATGATATATTACCAGTCTAGAAACTTTCCTTTCCATGTTCAAAAGCTCAATATCCAAGGAAATCCCAGGTCTGTCATATTTTGGTCAGCTATCATCCATAATTCCAGAGATTCTCCTTATTCCTATAATGAATTCATTGATCTGTTTATACACCCTGCAACTTCCTTGTTGACAGGAGTTCCTCCTCCCAGACTCAGCAATGAAATTAAGAAAACTCTGCAACTTTCCAAACACTACAAAATTGGTGATTGGTACTTGTACCAAAATTATACAGAAGTCAGAATATATGGATGTGAATTACGTCCATTTAAATTTCCAAAGTATGTGCCTATGAGACTTTTTTCTTTAGAGTACTTCAGGCAAATGAATAACTCTGATATTATTCATTTTTGTAATGCAAAGAAGAAAGCCCAACTCCGAATCAAAGGTCAATTAGGTCCATTTATATGCAATTCTAGGGATGCTGGACAAGAAGCTGAAAGAATACTAGAAGACCATTTCAGATTGCAAAAGAGTTTCT
The DNA here is from genome assembly GCA_034641835.2 of Pinus albicaulis. NCBI lineage: Eukaryota > Viridiplantae > Streptophyta > Pinopsida > Pinales > Pinaceae > Pinus > Pinus albicaulis. The sequence continues at coordinate 34,418 of JAXQQM020062179.1, read as the reverse complement.
ACTGGGCCCCTTATGACCCATTCAGCTTCATTTGTGACAAAAGAATGAAAAATAAATCAGCACCTTACATCCATCATAGGATTCCAGAAATTGAACAATATGCTAATAAAGATGAATGGGTGGAGGGAACATTAATTGAACAGGATAGTGAAGAAGTCAATATGGACAATGTAATGAAAGATCTTGGAAAAATGCTTGACCTAGAATTTTTTGGGCAAGTGCAGGTACCAGACATTGGTCCTTCTTCAGCAGGGAATTTTCAACAGGAATTACAGGAAAACATACCATCAATTGCAGTTGAATCTAAAGGAAAAGAGAAAGAGCCTGAAATACAAGTGACTGAAACATTCAAAATGACTGAACAACCTCAAACATCTAAGGCTCAAGGACAAGAACAGGTTCCTCCTCAAACCAATCCAGGAGAAATGCCAAACTTGCAAACTCCACTGAATATTGAAAAGGGAAAGAAAAGGGAGGCTGAAGGTCCCACTCCTCCCAAGGAATCTTCAAAACAACCTCAGGTTAAAAGGCAGAAGCTGAATCCACTTCCAGAAGTTGAATCATTTGAAGAAATCATTGATATTCCAGAAAGAGAAGATAGTCAACAAACAAGTTCAGTTAGTGGTACATGCTCTGGTCTTCAAGGAAAGACAATACACAGGCAGTTGAGTACAGAAATATCTTCTTTTAAACCTCCAATGAAAGATGCAGGAGACATAAAAAAGACATTTATCAGTATAAAAGCAAGGAATGATCCACTAAGGGTCCAGGTGTATAATCAGTATCTTAAAATGGCTCCACAAAATCAAGAGAGATTGATGTCAGCTTTTGACATTCAACAAGGGAAAATGTTAATGAGCCATTTCAAATCTAAAGTGCCAAAGCCACAGGCAGCAGCTGATTACGTTAGGACCAATTTTGAGGTCCTAGCAAAAGATATTCATCCATTAGATCAAATTGAATTACACAAGCAGACTGGAGAAATGATCTATTCCACTCTTACTGACAAAGCAATGGCAGCTCATAAACTGCAAGATTCTTTGGAGAACACCAGTACACAGTTGCAGATTGAGAAAGCTTCTTCCCAAGCAAAGGATAATAGGATAAAATATTTGGAGGAAATAATTATCAGTTTGGGTCATAATCCTAAGGATGTCAAGGGTATTGAAGCATTGATTAAAAAGAAAGATGATGACATTGCTGCATTAAGGAAACAATTGAAACTACCAGCTTCAAGGCACCCTCAGACTGAAGTAGTAATGAAGGAAAATTCAGAAGAAGAGGTGATGGACTTACTTTTAAAAATGAATGAATGACTTGCTGAAACAGAAAAAGAACTTGAGCAAGCATTAAAAGATAAAGAGTCCATTATTCCAGCAACTACAGCACAGGCAGCCACAGGAACAGGTACATCAATCACAGGCCAACAAGCAGAGCTAACACAGGTGAACACTTCTGATAAGGGTTCTGATGAATTAATCAAAGCAATGAATGAATTAAAACTGCAAGTGACAGAACTCCAAAGCTTAAAGTCTTAGCTTTCTACTCTGGAAAATAAATATGATCAATCAAAAATAAATGTTGCTGAGAAGACAAGAGAAATCAAAAAACTAGAAAAATCAGTTAAAGCATTGGAAAAGGATCTTACAATGGAAAGACCTTTAAGTGAATTAAAATAAATTCTTTGGTATAACATTATTCAATCAATAAAGAACGTTTGGTCTTCTATTCAAATAATATATGAACAGCAGGATTTAGTCAGATTGGCTCTGGAAGAAATTGAGAAAGCAAGGGAAGAGTTAGGGAATATGCCAGAAGAAGCCAATAGACTTATCAATTTTTTGAATACTCAGAATAAGCAGCAACTTGCAGAATTTGGAATTCAGGATAGGACAGGAACCATCTTGGAAATCAAAAGAGTTTTTACCAAAAGGACTCTTATGCAAAATCTTGAAAGAAGGTGTTCAGACATGCAGCAAGAAATTTTTTCCTTCAGAGAAAGATTTGATGTTATGTTAAATAAAGGTTTGCCCAGTCCTGTTAATGCAGAAGGTAGATTAATGGATTTGGAAAGTTTTGTAGCAAAAGTAAACAAACAGGTTGATGATCAAGCCAGTTCTTCGACCAGTACAGCAACAGGAACATTGCCAATAGGGAAAAGCCTTTATGAAAAATTGGAGAGTTTATTTTATATTGAACATGAAATAAAACATTTGTTTCCATATCAGCCTAATTTTTTCAAATACACTGAAGCTGATGAAACATTGAGGAAATTACAAAGAACCAGAGTGCCAGAAGTTCAATGGTGGGATGAGATGTTGGAGCTTTTATGAAATTTATCCTTGGGTGAAATTTTTGCATATTTTACTGAGGTATATCTTGATAAAGGATAAATAGGTGAATAAAGGTCAAAGAGTATCAGTTCAATTGAAAGTGTATCAGTAAAAAAAAAGAGTATCAGACAAGCAAGGCAGTCAAAAAAGAATTACTCAAGAAGACAGCAACGAGCTAAAACAAAGGAACTGCTTCCAGCACATTCTAAAAAAGAGGAGACAACACACAACATCAACTGATTTAGCCTATTTTTGAGACCATCTGTCTCTATTTTTGTTGCAACTTATTCATTAGTCACCCTAGATTATATCTCTATTGTTATTAGATATTTTAAATAATCTTTTGTATAAATAAACCCTCAATCGAATTAGTGAGTGTGGATTCTTCTACTTTGCTGTAACATTGACTTTTTGGAATAAAAGTGTTTTGGAGAAACTTCTTTGTGGCTTGCTGGATGATGATTTGAAGCTCAAGACTTTTTGCAGGATTCATGTGTCAGACTACAGTTCAATAAGTCTTTTCTATCCTATGTTTTAAGTTTTATATCTGTTTATAATATCACTGTGTCCCATTTCTGAATAATTGACATAAAAGAATAAATCAGAACTTACTTAAGTGTACTCTGATTTCAATTGTGATTATTCTAAATGTTTTCTTCTAAACTGGTTATAAGAAACGAATTCTTAATTGCTCTTGTTTCGCTGGTTTAAACATTTTGATTACTATAGTAAAGAATTCTTAACTGCTCTTTATTTGTAATCATTCACTTTCTTTCTTTTTGAACATGTTGAAAGATTCTTGATTGCCTTTCATCCCTTCAAAATCCATTCCATTCACTTTAATTTCTAAAATTGTTCTCTGTTTGGCTATCTTGCCCTGCAAAGCCATCTTGTGTGTAGAATATTAATCCAGTAAAGCCATCCTTTCGACTCCATAGCCCAATGGACTAAAAATCTTCAACCTTGCCCTCAATTGGCGGATTCCACCATTCAAACAAAATCAAAACTCTTGGACTTATAACTAGCCTAAAACTTTCTAAGAACAAAGCTAAATTTTAAAGAGAGAGCCCTCTCTGGATACAGATTGGCTAGATTCTGTATCTGAAGGTTGGTTTGTGGTTACCTCGGATTTACTTTCCTTTTCCACAACTTTAAGGAAAATCTGAGTGATAACACCACCGCAATTAATTTAAAGAGGAAAACTATGAGAATATCACACAACCATAACCCTTTCTGAATCCTGAGTGATGAAACTAATATCTCTGTATTAACATAAAAACATAGTTCACTGCTACAACAACAATATGCTTTCTTATTAACATTTCCAACCCTATGCAATTCGAATTCTTGTCTCTTATAGAGTCATCATTACATTTCTTAGATTCTCTCCAAACACTTGAGAGAATTTGAATTTGGTAGCTTGACACCTATCAACTGCTAAAACAAACTTTAATTACATCTGACAGTTAAACTGTCTGTTCTAGAGTCCTAACACAACTAGGATTAAAATTCTTTATTATAACTTAACAACCTTATCTAAGCATTAAATCTTCTATTCGACCTTGATGATGTCCATCTCCTTGCTGTTGAACTGTAATGATTTGCTTCTTATCTGCCCTGAAAAATAGGCACATGCTCCCTACAAAATAGGTGTACTGCTTCATTTATGTTTCTTCACAACATCTTCTGACCAATTTGTGCTCAAAACATGTGGCAAAGTCATATTAAACTCTTGTGACTTCATCCTCCCAGCTGTGCCCAAAACAAAACGTTGAAGAAGTGCCAAAAACTATTAACATTGCTGCGCTACGAAACTGTCTGCTCTTTTCGTAGCGCAGAACTTCACCTCTGAAAACTTCATTTGAAACCTTCAATTTTCTATGTTTTTCCATTGGATCTTCATTTCTAGTCTTTATACATCCTCTAGCAGCATCAAAGTTTAATAAGCATGCCATTTTACCCTTTGAAAACTTTCAAAATCGATCAAACTGCATCCTACAGCAATTTCATAGCGCGCTACGAAACTACTGTATCTTTTCTTTTCACAGCTTGTTTCCAAAATTTTGAGTTTCCCACCTTTACTGCCATCCTTGAAGTTATATATAAGGTCTCAATAATCAAATTTAAACTATTTTAAACAATGAAACCTTCCACAAAACTCCAAAAATGTGTTAGGAGATGTCCCTTACTGTTTACATAGATTTTTGCTGTGGTTGATCTTCAGGGTTTGCTAGATGTATTTGAAGGTCTTCAACCTGCCTTTTAAGCCTTCTATTATTAGCCCTCAGTTTGGTGTTAACCATTCTTATGAAATTTTCTTCCTTGATTGTAGGGAAAGTCCATATGAAGAATTGATCCTGACAGCATGCATTCTCACTTTCTTCCTCAATTTATCAATCTCAATGTTTGCAAGTCTGAGTTTGTCTTTAACCTCCTCATAGCTACTCCTTTCTCTCTGAGTATTAAATAATCTATTTCTATCTTCTTCAAGTATTTGAGATGATGTATTAATGGGTTCTTCAAAAACACTTGCATCCTCACCTCCTATTTGGTCTATCTCCATGTATGGTTGTTGCATTTTCTTAGACTGCCTAGTTTTTGGTTTTCTAGGCTTAGAAACAAACTCTGACACCTCATCCTCAAAGTCTAATTTTTTGGATTTTTTCAATTTCTTTGATTTTCCACCTATATCCGGCTTTATGAACTCTGCTTAAACGAGGGGAGACTCCTAAATTTCAATAGCTTGTAATATATCATTCAAGTCACCTCTTAATTACGAATTTTCATTTGTGACCACAGCCTTACCCCTCTCATTTGACCTTTGACTCCCAGTCAACTTCTTCTAAGCTGTTTTACTAATTGACTGTTCCTGAATTCTCTTTTTGACCTCAGTTCTCTTCTTTTGTGCAGATTGAGGAGTCCTTTGGATTTTTAGTGATTTCTTTATCATAGGTTCCTTAACATGTTTCCTAGGCTTAAGCTTGACAAACCTCCTTGATTTTGTTTCTGCAGGTTCAGTAGTCTTTGATGAAGATGTTTCTTTGACTTGAGGGCTAGAACCTGTTCCTTGAACCCCTATTCCACTCAAAAAGAGAAATTCAGCCCATTCTCTTTTCACTTTCTGAAGATCATGCAAAACTATTAACTTGACTAGACCATGATGAAATAAATAGGTTTCAGATGCCTAATTTTTCATCTAAACTTTGTTTGCCATCTTGGCCAGACTTCGAAATAGAAATAAAGGTAAGTCTAGAGAGATTATTCCTGTGAAATGAAATAAGAGCTTAAAGTGAAAAGTGTACACCTTGTTATATCTCCCTTCGCAGGTGAAGTATCTTTGGATATTGTAGAGAAAGTTGGCAAATGTATCCTTGACATAAATTCTTGGCACAACTTTATCCAAATCAGTATCCATAAACTCTGTTTTCAAAAGGATTTTGAGGGGTTGCATTTCAAACCTAAAATTCTTAAACCATATTTCCTCCACTCTTGGGATTTTTGTGACTGTTGATATAACTTCAGGAGAAATTGGTAAATTGAGAAAACCAAACTTTGTGTTTGACCTTGTGAAGTTGGTAGAAAATTCTTTGGTGGCCTGATTATGCCCTCCTTGAAGCTTTTCACAGAACCTCCAACACCCTACCTTCTTGAAGGCTTCTTCAACAGATTCATCCCTGGTGAGATTTTCTAAACCTTCAGGTTCTGTCCTTAGGAAGTGACTCGACTGGTGATTTCTTTTTTCTTCTGCCATCTTCTTCCTGGAAACCCTATGTCTTCAGCAAAACTGTAATAAACCTCCTTGTTGGATAAACTAGCTCACTTGAGAATTTGGTTCAGCCTCACTTGATGGAAAACTCTGCCTCGCTTGATTTAAAAACTTGTTTCAGTCAGCAACTATTTTCAAACTTACTAGATTTGCAATCGAAACTACTGACATAATCACCAATTGAATTCTGCCTCGCTTGAAAACTTAATGAGAGCTCTGGTATCTTATCATGAGCTTCTCTTTCAGCAATAGATATGCACACAGTGCTTTCTTTGCATGAGATAAAAACAATAATAACCAATTCCCTTTTCAAATTTTCAAAAGACCAATGAAAAATGACCGCTAATGAATCTCATAATGATTTCATAACTACTTTGGATGGTTGTATGCGTGAAGTAGGATTCGTGGACTGACACCATGATCATGGATTAACACTATAATCATGAAAATTTAACCCCAAGTTGATGGATGTGATAGCTAAACCGAAAATTCCAAAACCTCGATTTTGTAGCCCTGGTAGTGTTATTTCGGGATTTTACGCTATGAAAAGACCAGCATTTTCATAGCGCAGAAGCATTTTTTTACACTGAACGCGCTACAAAAAAGTGGTTTCGTGGCTTATTCAAAATTGTTTTGAAAAATACTTAAAATATGGGTTTCAAAACATGGCATGAGACTACTAAAGTGTAAAACAAATTTTATGAGCTTGGTTTGGTGATGAAATGAGACTCTAAAACTATGACTTAGACCCTGTAAAACATAAAAATGACTCAAACCCTATCTAATACCATGACTTAAGAACAAGTATGAACTGACTAGATTTAGAGGATTTTAATAGTGATAAAAGTGGCTCCACTTAGGATAGTGTGCCCCTGTGGTACACTAAGAACTCGCAGCTCCAATGCTATCCATTTTTTGATAAAAACAGAAATTTTGTTGACAAGCATCTTCTTCAAACTGTTGGGCCTTCACCTCAGGATTAAGATTTCTATTTCAGCTTGTCATTTATTAGCAAAAACTGACAAATATGAATGTATACAATGTCATGAGTGATTTATAATACTTCAACAAACATAATGCTTTAGGAACCTTCCATTAACAGGCCCTCCATCATATGATCCCCCATCAATTTCCTGCAATATGTAAGTGTTGTTCCCATGAAAACCAGCAATCTGAAAAGGACCCTTCCATAAATTTTCAAACTTACCATGCTTGCCCTTTTCCTCAATTTTGGCCTCCCATTTCAGTAATTTGTCATGAATCTGAAAACTATCCTCTTTGATCCTTCTATCAAATGTTTTCTTGATTCTATTTTGAACATTATGATGACTTTCATAAACTTCATTTCTCTTTTCTTGCAAGGCTATTAGTTGGTTTATCCTCCTTTGGATAGCATTTGGTTCTTCTTCAAGTCCTTGAATTAACTTCATAACCGTTACCCCAAGTGATGTTGGGAAAATAGCTTCAGCTCCATAGACTAGTTCATATGGCGAAGTTCCAATTGATCTTTTTGTACAAATCCTATCAGCCCATAGGGCGTACTTCAGCTTTAAATGCCAAGCTTTCTTGTTCTCCTGCACTACCTTTTTGATGATTCTTACAATGCTCTTGTTTGATGATTCATCAAGACCATTACCTTGCGGATAGTATGTTGTAGAGTGTCCAAGAGTGATGTGATATTGATGGCAGAAATTTATCATCTTCTTGGACTTAAATTCTTGAGCATTATCTGTTATAATCTTCATAGGACAACCAAATCTTGACAATATATTATTCTCTAAGAAATAAATAATTACAGAGTCATTAGCTTGTCTGGTTGGTATCGCTTCTATCCATTTGGTGAAGTAGTCTGTTGCTATAAGAATCCAGCGATGCTGCCCTGATGAAGATGGATGTATCTCTCCAATAAAGTCTAACTCCCATTGCTGAAAAGGAGCTTCAACATAGATAGGAACCAAAGGTAGAGGTACAAGCTTTCTTCTTCCTTCAAAAATTTGATACTCATGACATGCAGTGATCTTTTTGTAAATGTCTTTAAACATTGTTGGCCAAAAATATCCAGTTATTAGGATCTTGTTTGCTGTAGCTTTCCAATAATGATGTCCTCCACAATCACCCTTATGGAATTCTTCTATGATCTTTTCAGCTTCATCTTCAAGTAGACAATTCAACAAAATTCCTCTTGCATCTTTCCAAAACAGATTTCTGTCATAAACAAAATATCACAATGATTTCAGCTTAACAAACCTTGATTTGGACTTTGATAGATCAGCGAGAGATTTTTTATGCTGTAGAACAAAAAATACATCCTTATACCACTCTGAAGTAAGAAATTTCTCATCAATTTGGACCAATTATTCTTCATTTTCATAACTTTCTGATATTTTTGCATTTAGATTTATGTCAAGACAATCCAGATTTGACTGAGTCATTTTCAAGACAACCCAGATTTGAATGAGTCATTAGCTTCACCAAGTCTTGTCCCTTCACCAACTTCATTAGTTTAATGTCTATATCATATTCTAGCAATTTGGCAGTCCATTTTCCCCTCTTGCCATCCGGATTTGCCTGAGTTAGAATGTCTTTTACCACAACACTTGGAACATATGCTATGATGTGCGAATGCAAAACATAAATTCTGAAATCTTTTATAGCTTTCACCAAAGCATAGGCCTGCTTCTCTAGAATATTATACTTCATTTTAGCATTTTCTAATGTCCTACTAAAGAAAGAAATAGGTTGTTCAAGACCTTGCTTTCCTTTTTGTAGCAAAACTCTAGCAATTTTGTTTTTGGAAGAAAATGTAAAAACCATAAATTCTTTGGAAAAATCCAGACTGATGAGTACCGGTGCTTGTGTGAGTGCCTTTTTTATTTCTTCAAAAGATTTCCTTGCTTCAGTTGTCCATTTAATGTCAACTCCTTTCTTTAGCATCCTTGTTATATCTTTGACAATCTCAACAAAGTTAGGAATGAAACGCCTAACAAAATTCATCTTCCCAAGAAAAGATTGAATCTCTTTCCTATTTCTTGGCAAATATACCTTTTGAATTGCATTAACTCTATTAGGATCAATCCTAATTCCTTCTTCAGAAATAATATGACCAAGTAATTTTCCTAATGTTAAAGCAAAGATGCTTTTAATAGGGTTAAGAGAGATACCAAACCTTCTACATTTCAACATAATTTTTTCTAGGTGTTTCAAATGATCTTCTTCTTTCTTTGAATATACTATGATATCATCAAGATAAATAACTACCGACTTATCCTTTTCTTCAGAAAAAGCAATGTCCATTTCTCTTTGGAAAGTGGCTCCCTCATTCATGAGACCAAAGGGCATTTTAGCGTACATGAATGTACCCCATGGTGTTGTAAAGGATATTTTTTCTTGATCATCTAGATGCACAAGAATATGATTGTAACCTGAAAAAACATCAAGCATAGACATCTTTTGTGAGCCAACAATATTTTGCAGAATTGAATCCATCTTAGGAAGAGGATAGTTATCCTTTAGCGAAGCCTTATTCAAATTTCTGAAGTCAATACAAATTCTGATTTCTCCACTCTTCTTCCTTATCGGAACTAAGTTTGCAATCCAATTTGAAAATTTGATTGGAACAATGATATTTTCATCAAAGAGTTTCTTAACCTCCTTTTCAATCAATGGCATGAGAAGATTATTAATTCTCCTCAATTTTTTCTTGAAAGGATTTTCATTTTCCTTGATAGGAATAGTATGTTGAATAATTGAAGGATCATATTTCTTTAAATCAGAATAACTCCAAGAAAAAACATCCATAAACCTTCTCATCATCTCAATATATTTGAATTTCACATCAGCTGAAAGAAGCTTTGAAATTTTTATCATTTTAGGCAAAGCTAATGTACCAAGATTACAAATCTCTACTTCCTTTTCATCAGCTTTCAATTTTGGTGCTTTAAACACATCATTTTGATCAAAAAGTTTCTCAAGAGGAATAAGACCTTTTGGTATTGATTTATTCTTCAATTGCAAAACTTCAGAATTTTCTTTAGGCTCAACAAGCATATTTTGCTGATTTACTTACATGTGTATTTTCAAATTCTTCTTTCAGCTCAATAAAATTCTTTACCTATTGATCATCTTCAAAAACTTGCCAATTTATGATGTTATCCAGTATAGTTGGTCTATGACGAACTTCAATCTCATATTTTTCATTTGAATGCATAGGAATAATGAAAATACTTGCGGAAACAGCAAGGGAATCAACAATAGAATTCTAATCTCTAGTTTTGACTATGAAGGAATAAGAGTGAAATTTTTCCAACAAGTCTAAAACTAAATTTTTGTAAGCCCTAATTCTTACATCCTTCGTTTTATAGACACCTTCAACTTGTCTAATAACCAATTCAGAATCTCCAAAAATAGAAATATTTTGATCCTTCATCTTTTTCAAAATATCTAGACCCAAAATCAAAGATTCATATTCAACCATGTTGTTTATGCAATCAAAATTCAGTTTGTAAGAGTAAAACTTACTCTCATCATTTGAATTTGTAATCCAAATCCCTGCTCCTGCCCCTTCTTTTCCTGCTAATCCATCAAAGTACAATGACCACCATTCCTCCATCTCTTTTTCATTTACTTGTCGATTTTCTGCTCTTATTTCTTCCTCAACACTATCAGCAGATTCATTGAAAATAATGTCAGATCCAAGTTTAGTATCAAAGGCATAAATAGGAAAATTCTAAGGCTTATCTTTGCTACTTACCATGTAAGCCATTCTAGTCTCCCGATATAATCTCCTTTGTTCACCAAAAACTGGAATAGTAGCATAGGAAAGATCCATCTGCATTGTGCCTTTGATTTTCGCTGCCCATGATCTTGACAATAGCATACCAAACTTTGGAGAACATCAGCTACAACAATGTCCATAACAATTGTCTTTGCTGGAATTTGCATGAGGCCAACAACAACCGTCCTTGATTAGACCAATACATTGAACCCTATTGGAATCAAAGGAAAACAAATCCTTATATGGTCTTGTGATTTTCAATCCCATTCTCTCCATGATAACCTTGGGCATGAGGTTGTGAGAAGCTCTTGAATCTAACATGGCATTATGCAAAGTCATATCATGAATGCTAATGCTTACATAAAAAGGAGGAAACTCTTCATTTTGATCATCTTCTAACCTTGGACCCAAATATATAGTAGGATTGTCTTCCTGGACATTAAATATATCAACAGCCCCTGGTTATGAATTCAACATCTTAACTATCTTGCTTCTATATTCATTCACCTTGAGAATCTCACTGAAAGGGACTGATATTTTTATCTTTGAAATTTCATTCTCAAGGTTGAAAATAGAAACCGACTTTTCAACATCTTTGACAAGAGGGGGAAGTTGAGTGTCTTTCTTACCAAGTGGAATATATTTTTTACCTTCAGCCACCTTTGAGGTATCATTCTTAGCTTCAGCAGTCTTTGGAGCATCTTTCTTGGGCTGTGCTTTGTTTGCAATGATAGGCACATTTCTATTTCTGAGATTATATTGTTTTTGCATCTCGAAAATAGCATGTTGATACCCTTTAAAATAATCTGATGGTTCTTCTCCTTGATTAGGTAAATCAGAATTATCATGCTCCTATTTAGTCAAAAATATTCCTGAAATTTCTTCGTCAAGACAATGAATGGATTCTTCAGGAATCTCAGGCTCATATTCTTCATCTACCAAATTTTGCTAAAAAGGAGGTCTCACTGGAGGGTCAGTTTGCTGGTTTCTATTCTCTCTTGGCCTTTGTTGATTTTTAGGTCTCCTAAATTGTGGATTTTTGAATTGAGGTTCATGTTGCACAGGAGGAGAAAAAGTGTTACCAAGAGCTAACCTATCCATCAACTTCTCCATGGTTTTCATCATTGAATCAAATTTGTCTTCAGAAGTTGAGGTGGATGGTTTCTCTTCTTCTTTCAATTTAGTTTTTCCTATTTTTGACTTTTTAGCAGCTATCATGTTTACCTCAACCTTAACTACATCACTTTGAATTTTAACAAGTGTAGGTGACTCTCTTTCCCTCAACAAGATAGAAAATTCATAGTAAAATGCTTCAGCATATCTCATTTGTGCTAAGGCTTCTAGATGTTTCAAATGGGCTGGTATTGAGTCAAAACATTTATTGAATCTTTTTGAAAATTTTTGGATAGATTCATCAACTACCCTCCTAACGTTGTTGTATTCAGTGAGTGATTGGACTGGATTAGTTCTATTACCCCATTTTCTTAAGAATTTATCTTCAAAATCATTCCAAGTTCTAATGCTGCCCGGTGCAAGAGCCTTAAACCATTTTCTAACTTCACCAATAAAACTATGTGCAAATAACCTTAGCTTCACATCCTCATCATCAACTTCTTCCCTATTTATAAAATCATTAAATCTGTCTATAAATTCCTCTGCTGAAATTTCCTCATCACTACCCCAAGTAGGAATCCTAGTAGCATATTTACTAGGAAGGTCATGCAAAACAGCAGGAAGTACAAGTGGTGCATACCTAGCAGGAGTAGCCATGACTGGAGTATGAACAGTAGTTGTAGGAGGGGCAGAAAAATAAGATGAAGAACTGATATGAGGGGGACTGCTTGGTTTTTGTAAGTCACTGACAATAGAACTCCAATTTGGAAGGGGTAAACTAGCGTTGGATTTTAGTAAGACTTCGAAAGGATTAGTTTCTTTGAGTTTATCTAAAGACTCTTTTTCTAGCAGTAATTCAGAGGTAATAGCTTCCCAAAACTCTTCCTTGTCTTCTTGTGTCACTAAGGCTGAAGTGTCAATTCCTCTTTTTTGCAAGTCTAAGATAACATCAATGAGTTCTTTTTCACTTTCAGATCTAAACAACACTTCATGAATCTTGTCATCAACTTTCTTATCTTCAGGACTTCTTAATATTTCATAGGACAAAGATATCGAATGAGATGGAGTACCTGATATTTCTAAAATTATTTGACTTTCTGAAATAGTGTTTAGATTGTCCACAACGGTAGGTGGATTGGGATTAGGATTGCTCCGTGTGTATCTCCTTCTCGAAGCCACCTTTAAAATTTGAAAAATGTATGGAGTCACCAAGGTAGATTGCAGCCTCAAAAAACTTTCTGAGCTCCTGCTACCTTCAGAAGTTCAACTTCTTGATTTTGGGAATGAATAATCTTCAGGCTCTCGGCAGATGCACCAAAATGTTATCTCAAAATCAGACCCTGATAGGCTGCTGATCAAGAATAATTTGTGTAACTATTTCAAACCAGACTTTTAGTTGAGGCTTAGCCTCCTCAACTTGAGAGGGCTCTCTCAATAGGTTTATGATTTTCAACTAAGGATTAGATGTTTAACTCTATGAGTAAAATGTATAAAAATGGATAATTGGTTGTAATTATAATCAACAAACATCTATTTGGAGTCAAGTTTGTTTTCACAAGACATGAATATCAGCTTCATTTGGAAGTTAAGTCATTTCAGGATTTAGATGCATCAAAGAACATTAGGACAGAAAATAAACACAGTTCATGAACATATGAAGGAAGTTAGAGAACCTTCAGTGAATTCTAAGTAACATACATTCATACCATTGCAAGTAATTGAAAGAGGAAAACTATGAGAATATCACACAACCATAAACCTTTCTGAATCTTGAGTGATGAAACCAATATCTCTGTATTAACATAAAAACACAGTTCTTTGCTACAACAACAGTATGCTTGCTTATGAAAAATTCCAACCCTATGCAATTCGACTTCTTGTCCTTTATAGAGTCATCATTACATTTATTGGATTCTCTCCAAACACTTAAGAGAATTTGAATTTGCTAGTTTGACACCTATTAACTGCTAAAACAAACTTTAATTACATCTAACAATTTAAACTGTCTGTTCCAGAGTCCTAATACAACTAGGATTAAAACTCTCTATTATACCTTAACAACCTTATCCAAATATTAAATCTTCTATCTGATAGCTTCTCCTCCTAAACTTAAACCCTCCTGATGTCCATCTTCTTGCTGTTGAACTGTAATGATCTGCTTCTTACCTGCCCTAAAAAATAGGAACATGTTCCCTGCAAAATAGGTGTACTGCTTCATTTATGTTTCTTCACAACATCTGCTGGTCAATATTGTGCTCAAAACATGTGGCAAAGTCTTATTAAGCTCTTGTGACCTCATTCTTCCAGCTGTGTCCAAACCAAACCTTTGAAGAAATGCCCAAAACTGTTAACATTACTGTGCTACGAAACTGTATGCTGTTTTCGTAGCGCAGAACTTCACCTCTGAAAAACTCCATTTGAAACCTTCAATTTTCTATCTTTTTCCATTGGATCTTCACTTGTAGTCTTTATACATCCTCCAGCAACATCATGGTTTAATAATCATACATTTTTCCCCTTTTAAAGCTTGCAAAATTTGTAAAACTTCATCCTACAGCAGTTTCGTAGCGCTACGAAACTGCTGTGCATGACACCTACAATAGTTTCGTAGCGCGCAATGAAACTGCTGAGTCTTCTCTTTTCACAGCTTGTTTCCAAAAAATTTAGTTTCTCACCTTTACTGCCATCCTTGAAGTTATATATAAGCCCTTAATAATCAATTTTGAATTTTTTTAAAAAATGACACCTTCCATAAAACTCCAAAAATGTGTTAAGAGATGTTACTTACTGTTTACATAGATTTTTGTTGTGGTTGATATTCAGGCTTTGCTAGCTATATTTGGAGGTCTTCAACCTGCCTTTTAAGCCTTCTATTATTAGCCCTCAGTTTGGTGTTAACCATCCTTATGAATTTTGCTTCCTTAATTGCAGGGACAGTCCATATGAAAAATTGATCTTGATTGCTGATTGACTCACTGTTTGAAACCTTTTCCAGCTCCCACAAACCTTTCAACCTCTCAAAATTTGACCTTTCCACAGCATGCATTCTCACTTTCTTTCTCAATTTATCAATCTCAATGTTTGAAAGTCTGATTTTGTCTTTAACCTCCTCATAACTACTCCTTTCTCTATGAGTATTAAATACTCTGTTTCTGTCTTCTTCAAGTATTTAAGATGATGTATTAATGGGTTCTTCAAAAACACTTGCATCCTAACCTCCTATTTGGTCTATCTCCATGTCTAGCTACTGCATTTTCTTAGACTGCCTGGTCTGTGGTTTTATAGGCTTAAAAACAAACTCTGACTCCTCATCCTCAAAATCTAATTTTTTGGATGTTTTTCAATTTCTTTTATTTGCCACCTGTATCCAGCTTTATGAACTCTGCTTGAAACAGAGGAGACTCCTCAATGTCAATAGCTTGTAATATATCATTCAAGTTATCTCTTAATTGTGAATTTTCATTTGTGACCACAGCCTTACCCTTCTCCTTTGACCTTTGACTCCTAGTCAAATTTTTCTGAGCTGTTTTACTAATTGACTGTTCCTGAATTGTCTTTTTAAGATCATTTCTCTTCTTATGTGCAGATTGAGGAGTCTTTTGGATATTCAGTGATGTATTTATCATAGGTTCCTTAACCTATTTCTTGGGCTTAAGCTTAACAAACCTCCTTGATTTTTTTTCCACAGGTTCAGTAGTGTTTGATGAAGATGTTTCTTTGACTTGAGGGCTAGCATATGTTCTTTCAACCCCTATTCCACTCAAAAAAAAGAAATGCAGACCATTCTCTTTTCACCTTCTGAAGCTCATGAAAAACTATTAACTTGACTAGACCATGATGAAATAAATAGGTTTCACATGCCTGAGTTTTCATCTGAACTTTGTCTGCCATCTTGGCCAGACTCCGAAATAGAAATAAAGGTAAATCTAGAGAGATCACTCCTGTGAAATGCAGTAAGAGTTTAAAGTGATAAGTGTATACATTGTGATATCTCCCTTCGCAGGTGAAGTATCTCTAGATATTTTAGAGCAGGTTGGAAAATGCATCCTTGACATAACTCCTTGGCACAACTTTATTCAAATCAGTATCGATAAACTCTGGTTTCAAAAATATTTTACAAGGTTGCATTTCAAACCTAAAATTCTTAAACCATATTTCCTCCCCTCTTGGGATTTCTGTGACTGCTGATATAACTTCATGAGAAATTGGTAAATTGAGGAAACCAACCTTTGTGTTTTACCCTGTGAAATTGGTAGCAAATTCTTTGGTGAGCTGATTATGCCCTCCTTGAAGATTTTCACAAAACCTCCAGCAACCTACTTTATTAAAAGCTTCTTCAACATATTTATCCCTGGTGAGACTTTATAAACCTTCAGGTTCTATCCTCGGGCAGTGACCCGACCGGTGATTTCTTCTTTCCTCTACCATCTTCTTCCTGGAAACCCCGTGTCTTCAGCAAAACTGTAATAAACTTCTTGTTGGATAAATTTGCTTGCTTGAGAATTTGGTTCAGCCTCTCTTGATGGAAAACTCTGCCTCACTTGACTTAAAACCTTGTTTCAGTCAACAAATATTTTCAAACTTACTGGATTTGCAATCAAAACTGCTGACATAATCACCAATTAAATTCTGCCTCGCTTGATTGAAAATTCTACCTCGCTTGAAAATGAAATGAGAGCTCTGGTATCTTATCATGAGCTTCTCTTTCATCAATAGATATGCACGAAGTGCCTTCTTGCATGAGATAAAAACAATAATAACCAATTCCCTTTTCAAATTTGCAAAGGACCAATGACAAATGACCGCTAATGAATATCATAATGATTTCATAACTACTTTCGATAGTTGCATGCGTGAAGGAGGATTCGTGGACTGACACCATGATCGTGGATTGACACTATAATCACAAAAATTTAACCCCAAGTTGATGGATGTGATAGCTAAACCGAAAATTCCGAAACCCCGATTTCATAGCGCTGGTAGTGTTATTTCGGGAATTTGCGCTACGAAAATACCAGCATTTTCGTAGCGCAGAAGCAGTTTTTTACACTGAGCGCGCTACGAAAACATGGTTTCGTGGCTTATTTGAATTTTTTTGAAAAAACTTAAAATATGGGTTTCAAAACATGACATGAGACTACTAAAGTGTAAAAAAAAATTTATGAACTTGGTTTGGTGATGAAATGAGACTCTAAAACTATGACTTAGACCCTATAAAACATAAAAATGACTCAAACCCTATCTAATACCATGACTTAAAAGCAAGTATGAACTGACTGAATTTAGAGGATTTTAATAGTGATAACAGCAGGTTCAGTTTCTAGTTCAGAAATTTCAGGATCAGTAGCTAATAATTCACTAGTTGTAGAAACAAGTTCAACTAGTTCAGAAATTGAAACTCTTCTTGGATTTCTCTCTATTGTTTGAGGTTGATCTACTTCGTATTTAGGATGAATAATTATTGATGTTTCTTCGTGTTCAGTTGATCCAGTCCTTGATGTTTGTCCTTTCTCAGATTTAAGTTTCTCTAACTGGCTTGGTGTGTACTCAGGGGGTTTCCCCTGCATTCTACGTGATTGTCTAGGTAATTCGGCCACGATAAAAAAATTTAACACATGAAATAAAAGAAAATTTCAACAAAATTTCCTAAAATATCTAAGGAAACAATCAAATTGATCACACGCCTACAAAATCTAAGAGAGAAATCCACACACAAATAGTAGATTCCCACACTAAAACCACTAGTTGGTGATGAAATCCAATGTCGTAGAATTTTAATGCAGAAATGGCGGTTGAAACAGTTACCCCGACAACATGCTTAATGAAACAGTCTGGTGCAAGTTTCTCCACTTAAATCATCTCGAAATGAAGAGAACCCTCCAAAGAGTCCAAGTGAGTCTAGTCGACATCTGCTCCAGGTAGAGTGGTACCTTCCCTGCACCGTCACCTTGGGAAAGAATCCTAAAGTTTATAGCCACTAAGGTCACCAATGGGAACACATATACCTGGGGGAACAGTCTACGATCTGATATACATGCAAGAGAAGAGTAACTAGCTCAATCCCCTTGAAGGCTCCTTGAAATAATCCAAGGTTTACCAACAAGTGACCCCAAGATCCTTGACAATGGTCTATCTGAGGTTTACCGTTTTAAATACGTGCACATCTACTATCTTTCCCAATGAGATAGGTATGATTACCTCAATGGTTCAGACATGATCTCGTGATTGACTCTTTTAAGAAGAGCTTCCCAGAGCACAAATACTACAATTGGATTTTTCCTACCGAAAGATTGCTACTTGTTTGTTTGAACTGTCTTGGAATGTTAATTACAACCCATTCCAAGACACTAGCCTAAGATATGTTGGTGGAAAAGAGCCCTAGAAAATGTAAAAAATATCTAGATTAATTTTATTAAAGCGTTGTTTTTAATTTGGTTGTTTCTTAAGACAAAAGGAATGGAAGTGAAACTTCAAAGATGTTCAATGACACGACTCAAAAATGCGCTAAATGCATCTATATGAAAGTTAAACTCTTTTATTTTCAATGAAACTTATTTAAGAGAAATATTTGAGAGATTTAACAATTTTCTAAAGCACCAATTCTTTCTTTCATAAACAAATATCTTTGAAAAGAAGATGATTTCTTTGAGAACTCAATTTCATAAAATGATCAATTAATCACTCGAAATGAAATCCTTTTTCAAATAGATCAGAAAATACAAATCATTAAACAACCATTTCCAAAAAGAAAACCATTTCTAAAACTCCTAAAAACTTAAAATTCAAAACCAAAAGAAAAAAATTCTAATTTTGAACTCTATCTAGAAAGTTTTGAGGATATTTTCTCTTAGTTTGTGATCGAACCAAGAAGAATATCTACCAAGAAGAAACGAAAACACCCAACAAATGGTTTAATGTGAAATTCAGGCCTTAGTAAGCTTAAGACTCTTCTAAATTTGCAAATGAAAATGAAACTCAATTTTCATAAAAACAAGGTTTGCAACAAGTTCAATGGCTCAAAAAGAAAACAACAACATACCAGTCAACTAAGGTATATGAAGGTTTCCGATATAGAACAGCAAGAAAGTAGTGCAAACATTCATTCATAAAATGCAAATCAGATGAAAAATCACTCAAACACAACAGAACAGATCCTGGTACTCATGCAACAATTCAATGACCTTGCTCATCGTGTCATTATCCCAATAGTCCCCAATCTTCATGAACTCGGGCTTCGCTTATGAGCTTATGTTGACTTGTTGAGTTCTTATGGGTTGTACTATGTCCAAAATATCTACTTCAGGACCCGCAACCTTGCGTTGTCAATCTGATTTAGGAATATTTACATTGCGCGAATCCTCCTCGCCTTCTTCCATAGTCAGGTTGTATTATTCTCGTGCATGATCCAACCGTGCAACCCATTCAGGTTGTACTGAAGCTGTTAGATTAATGGTAATTCATAATACTTCTGATCTGACTTCCTGAATAGAATCACTAATACAATCCCAACCATCTACGAAATTATAAGTCAATAAGAAACATTCCATCATCTCATACCAATCTGTGGTGCCATGGTGCAGCTCCGTTTCAAGATACCACTATTGAGGTATCGTATCCAAGGTATGAAATAATATATGCACCCATTTAGGTTGAGTTTCCTCACCCCAGGCCACAGTATAGTGAGACAAATTCTTGTGAGGATCATCCCTACCATTGTACTTATCTGTGATCCTAGTGTTTACATGACCAAATTGGAGCCTCATTAGCCTACAATATTCCTTCTATCCTCGTAAGACTTCTTTGTATGTGCCGCACCATTTGGCCGGGGTGGACCTCAAAGAAAAGTCCAAAGCTTCATATCACTGCTCATCAGGCACTTTTTTTTCAAATTCATCCAGAAATAAATTGACATCTCTAGTTCCATCATAGAAGGGAAAGTCACGTACCTTCGATGTGACGAAACAAAGCGATTTGGTAACTCTATTGCACTTCTTACTAGAAATTCATGCCATTGGTTCTACCAGTGCTCTAATTATTCATTAGAGTCTGAAACATAAGAACTATCATGCCGCCAACTTATCCTTCCATCAGCAGTAGGATTGATACTGTTTTCATCCTGCGTAATGATCTTATAGATATAATCGATATCAACATCACCGTATTCATTCTGGAGAGATTCTATGTATTGCGCTCCTTTAGAGGGTTCTAAAGGCACAACAAACCTTGTACCATTCTTCTCAAAGACCATCTGTCTATTTTTCAGGTTCATTATGGCATCCATATCATAAGCCAAATCAAATCCAAGCAAAGAAGGATACAAATTACTATCGTCAACAATTTCAATGACTTCAAAATATGACAATACATTTGCACCATCAATATCTATACTAATGCCATGAAATCAACCCATAGGAATGATTTTTTTCTAATTTTCCATTCTTAGCTAAATTAGAGACCACTACAACTTTGGCCTCCCCATCCCTTCCCATGTATATTTTGGAAAGAAATTTTCATCTGATCCCAGATCAAGAATTACTTAGTCCATTTAATAATCTCCTATCTACGTAGTTAATTGCATTTCTCTGCCGGTTCTCTTCTTATGTTTGTAGACCTTATACACTGTGCGTTGTTCAGGTTGTTTTTCCTCTTTACCAGTGTAGTTTTCAATCAACTCCTGGAATCCTTTCACAACTTTCTGATCCCTTAGCAACTTCATACATGTATGTAAAACTGACTTCAAAATGGATGGATCAAATTCTTTTGGTTCAGTAATCTTCATTTCGGTTTATTCTTCAGTGGAATCAACTGTCTCTATGTTGTTGATGCTGAAGCTCCTGAATCCATAAAATTCTTCTTTGCTTCAATGAAGGTTTCTCTTTCGCGCTATACATTGAACCCAACATTATTGTCTCCATATTTTCGGACCCATGTATCCTCTATTTTCCTCTTTCCTTCCACGTAGTCTCCTTTGATATATACACCGCTGCGTGTCACTATGTTGACACTTGGATCTTCCTCGCACAGTTCTTATCTCATCATCTATATGTTCTGAGAAGGATGTTGATTTTGATTTTCTTGCATTTTAGCCAATAATACAAGACAATACTCTATCTCATGATCAAATGCATGGCAATACTTACAGGATACTGCATTGGACTTTTGACAAACCCTAGTGAAATGTCCAGGTTGACCGTAGTTATAACATATGATTTGTCCACGACCATGTCAAATTCCTACTCCTCGACCATGCCCTCCGCCTTGGAAACCTTCACGCGTTGTTGGCGAACCTAGATCTTCATGACCTTTGAATTTCATTAGGTATGCTCCAGGACTATACATCATCATATCATAGCTTCAACAATGCTTGTCATCATTTCCCACCGAACTACATAAATTACAGAACAATTTCTTTGGCAACCAGATGTATTTTTGCAATAGATGACAATAGTATGTGGAGTGCTAGCCTGCAACTTTGCATAATCTACACTAGAAATTTGGTCCCACACTTGGTCAAGTACTTTCCCCAGTCTTCAAATAACTTGGCATCCCAGTGCCCAAGTAATCTCTATAAATAAGAGACTGATCCTTATGGCGGCCCTCCGCTTTTCACTTTATGCACCAAACTTCTAAGCGCATGTCAGACCAAACTTATTTTCCCTTATTCAAATTTTGGAGTTCCATATGCAAGCTCACCAACTGGGTTTGGATATTCTGCACCCCTATATTGGTATCTGCTACCGATGAATATTCTAGTTTCATGGAAATATCCAAAGCTTCAACTTGGGCTACGATGTTCTGTTGTGATAATGACAATCTGAGATGTGGTAATAGTGCAACGATAAACCATTCCTTGTGCTACTCATCATGGATCTTGAAGCTGAATTGGCTTAGCAACATCTTAAATCTTTGATCTACATCTCACAAAGTTTTAGTGACCAATTGGTTAATCTCTTTGACCTCCGTAATACACTGGGAATGCAAATTCGACTTCTTAAATTCAATATTCAACGCAGCCTTTGTATGGGCCAATGTTGAATTTTGGTTCATCTAGGAGTATTTCATATACCATGACAACGCTCTATCCTACAACACTATGACCAACTGTGCTTTCTTCATATTCTCATTAGTGATGTTTCGTGATTTCCATATCACTTCTGCAACAAACCAGAACAGTCTACTCGGGATCATCTGATCCTTTGAAAATAGGCATCTTGGGTGAATGATCCATGGTAAATAGGGGAGGTGGAGGTGGAGGAATAGTATGGGGATGGGTTATGATAGGAGTGGAAGGTTTGGGAATCCCAATAGTGCCCTAATGATCTCCAAATTTTATCGACACACTTTTAGGGGTAACAGGGTTTCTTTCTCCTTCTTCACTTTCAGACCCAAATAGTGGACTGCACTCAGAATCAACGTAGTTATCCCAATATAGCCTAAATCTCTTACAAATTTTCGTAGTTACGGTTTTATTTCCTCTGAACATCAATATGATTGCATCCATAGTACACCCTTTTCACACAATATCATCTTAATCCAAAGCTTCAATGAGTTAAAGTAGTTACCTCACGAGCCTTTGAAAAATTCGCACTCTACTTCACTACAGGATACAAATGTATCGATTACAAACTTAGTAATAAATTCTCCAAGGATACTATCGATCCAATAATCAACAAATCTTGCGATCTCATTATTAGTTCCCTTCAGTTACTTGATCAATTTTGGAGTCCACATAGTAGGTCTATTGTTGAAATTTTTCGTTTTCTTAACTAATATTGATAAACACTCATACAAATCACTTGAAAATGATGAGAAAAATATCTCGTGTTGATCTGTGAAGATATACTTCTATAACCACTATTTAATCAATATGCGGGAATTTCGAATTTCCAGCGCTGCAAATTCACACTCTTTAAGATCTGCCCAATATTGAATTTCTTTATTAGTTAGAATCCACATCCACATATCCCTTAGATAGATCCTAGTTCTAGAAACATAACCATTTTTTGGATTGATGGGGCTTAGAACCAGGTTTAGATATGGTTGTGCGAACCAACTAAACCACCTATTACAGGCCCTTTCGGTAACGATCTATTACACAGAATAAAGTCTCACTCGAGGCAATATTAGGGGATACTAGAACCAAGTTTTTGCATCCAGAGGGACAATGGAATATGTATTTAGGGCTTATCTTCCTTTCAACACTTAACAGAGCTTCGCAGAACAACTATGCTAATTATACAGTCGTTGTTCCACACTTCTTATTGAACCATCTTGCATAATGCGTGATTTTACTTTAACAAGCATAAAACAACATAAATAACCATAAATAGGACTTTACGATGCAATTATGTATAAATAACCTTAACTCAACACAAATTATATCAAAATACAAGTAAAGAAAAGACATAAACATAGAACACAGACCTGTCTTCAAAGTCTTTTATTATTACTTATATCTTCTCAATACAACCATTTCATCCCTGCGCACTCAGCTGTAGGGGTCTACGCACTTATCTGCATACTTTCTAAGGTCTTTGCACACTCAGCAGTAGGATCCTTTCCTTTCCTACAAAACAAAAAAATACAGGCTCAAAATAACGTTACATCCAGGTGCATTCTATGATTCATTCATCGACTTACTTTCAAAGACTATCTTAGACTCCTTATATAGTCTTCTCGTTTACAATAGTGTGGTCCTAAAACCATAGACAGAGCTCAAGGTATACAATATTATTCCATCCCTTTAAAAAATAAGGGGCTTTTACCCACCCCAAATCTTGTGAGACTCTAACATAGCTCCACGCTGTGCAATCTTCTCCTCGATATGCAAAGTCTTTCTCAAAATATTCAATTGAGGGGTACCCTGTCCAATAACATGGTTGAGATTTCCACCTTAATGGTACATGATATGTTTGCCATATTTCCCTCTTTGTATGCATCTATCACCGGTATGGGGATTTTTAACCAATCTACATGGCATGCAGAAATAAAATCCTTGGTTTCTACTGTGGAAATGGTTCCTATAGGTGTGGTGGTAAATGTGAATTCTTTTTCTAGGAGGAAGAAAGAGTGACGATGCATGGTGTCCCATGAAAACTCTAGTTCCTTCATGGAATTGATAATATCTTCATCATAATGAAAAAGGTTCAAAAAAGGGGATAGAGGCATTAGTAGGTGTGTTAGTTGAGAAGTAGGGGTATAATACCATACTTGCTACCATAGGACTAAGATATGTGGAAAACACATAGACAAGTTGGTTCCATGTAGCCCTGGATGGAACAACCTTCGTAATGGGTGAAGTGATCTTGGACACCATGTAATGATGATAAAATAAAGTTAATCATTGTTCCTATGGAAGAAGAAATGAAGTGAATATGTTGTTGTGTGTCATGAACATTGGGGGGGCGAGATTATCTCCCACATGTGAAAAGGAGGGTTGCAAAGGGGTGGTGACAGTGTCCTAGGAACCATGTGTATAGTAGTACAAATTATATGATGTAACATATTAATCCTAGATTTATAGGATGAGGGAAGAAGTATGGGTGACTCTACTTCAATCTATTGTAAGGCAGGCCATGCCTTCCTAAATCTAGGGAGGCTATGAATATGATGTGCATGTTGTTCGTAGATGGTACATGAGTGGATGTGGCACAATGAAATATGTAGATTATATTGGGGTGCGGGAGGGGGATAAGAATGAATAATATGTAGAATCTCTTTAGCATTGGACATGGGTTGATTAAATGTCCCATCCCATCACATAGAGCACATGAAGGGGATGGATTATAGGTCAAAGAGTTCTTCTTCAAATTCTTCTTCTTAAATCCTACAAATGGTGACACAAAATGAGAGGTATGGGTATAGAGAGAACATGAGTGTGCTACTTAGTTGTTTCCCTCAGGGGAGATGTAGTAAATGGTTTGAGGTGCATCATCTACATTTGAGGTGGGGGTAATAGATGGTGCAACCATAGTAGCATGATGCATTTCATTCAACACATCCTAATACCAAGGTATTTCGGGGAAAATGATGTGTGTAATGTCCATACTGTGTGCATATGGTGCATAGATGGTTGGTATGAAAGACCTTGTTAAGATGTGTAGTGGTTTTCTCGTCCTTAGCCAAAGAGGATGGAACCAGTGCTTGGGGGGCATGAAGACAGACTATCAATTATTCCAATGAGGGGAATTGATTGGTAGGGTATCATGTCACATCGCATAGGGCACATGGGGGAAGTATCCTAGGAGAAGATGTGTTATAGGAGTATTTCTTATTGTCTTTCCTTGTGTCCTTTCTTGATGCACCTTTTTTGTGTATATACAAGTTTGATAACAACTGTTGTGGTAGTGGGAATAACATGAATTGTCACTGATATAGTAGACATAATAAGGGGTGCCAAGTACCAGACTTGTAAGGCCAATGCCATGTTAGGAAAGCTGAGTGTGGTTATCACTTGATGTGAAATTAAACCAAGTAGGGGTTATAGGAAAGGTGTTTGAGTGATATCGTATGGAAGGAATTGGGTATTTCTCGTCATCGTACTCATGGGTTCCTATGGTGGTTGATCATCCTAATACCATGTGTTGGATGATGTGGAAATGCCACACATAGGAGAAAAAAAAGTGTATGTTACCATAGGAGGGTCCCCCTAGATAAGTGGAAAGGAGAGAAGATTTTTTTAAGATTCTTGGGCTAAAATTTTTTAAGGAAGGAACAATTCTTTTTAGTACCCAATAAAGGGTAACACCTTATCAGGTGAGGAGGAGGTCCTCATTTGATAGTGTGTCAATTAGTCAATGGTAATTATTTTCCCATTATGTGGAAAGCTCATGGTGTGAAAAAATGATGATGCCACAAACTTCATGGAATACATGTAACTTCCTCCAAATAGGATGTTATAGTCAAGAGGGGTATCAAGGAATTCGATATTAATGAAAACTATATTTCTGGTGATTTCAACCAAGACATTCTAAAAGATTCCAACAGGTGAAAATTGGTGGTTTTCATATGCCCTCAATATGATGGAGGAAGTAGTGAGTTTTGGGGAAGTTAATTCCTTCCAAATTAACTTTAACATAATATTTTAGGTCTATACCCCCTCATCAATGATACATTAATAAATGTTGGCATTTTAGTTAGTCACTGGAATTTGAAATGTGACTAGTTATGGTAGTTGCAATTTTGAGTCATCCAAGTCGAGGTGACTAATTGTGAATCTAAGGGACCAATGAAACATAATGTGGAAATTAAGGATTTCTATTGTGTTGGACATGTTTGAATAACCTCCAAAGTTGACATGGCCGATGGAGATTATGCAATAACATCTACAATGTTATAACTATATGCCACCTTTGGATTATGTGCAATTCATTGCAATGGTCCTTTGACCATGTTAGAATGAGGTTCAATGGTAGGTCATGCAATTTTCAAATATTTCATGGTTACGGTGGTGGGAATTACTTCAGATTCCAAAAATTTAGGTTCTCAAGGGGTTCCATAATCACCATGACATGTTTGGAGTAAGAAATCTATGACTTGAATATAAATGTCACGGCTCGTGGTGTCATTAGAACTGACCCCTACCTCATTTTGATACAAAGGAGGTTCAAACTCATGTTGTGTAGGTACAATTCCTTGGGGAGGAAATGGGTTTTGTATCACATCTAATTGTTGGTTGGCATCACCCTATGCCCTAGCCTCTAGCATGCATTTCAACTCTAAGAGTTGAGGACAATGATGGGCCATTAGGGGAATTTTGAGGTCTAAAATGGGCCTCCTAAGAAAAATGTACAACCAAAATAAAATTTATAAGAACCAATAATATTCAAGATGATGATGTCAACCATGGGGGATGATTGACTATTTTTTAAGTAAAAGGGTAAAAAGATTAAAAATACTAAAATAATAAAACTACGTTTTCAACTCATATTTTCATCTTATCTCCCAAAAGTTTTACTCAAATTTCAAGTGGGAGTACTCGTTGGATGAAAAATTTAATTCCTCAACCAAGGAGTACCCATGTTGCATACTTTTGATGGACCCTGCTACATGAAAAATGAGAAATACATTAAAAAATGTGATTGCAATCATGTTATTCATGTATTTCTCATTTTTTGTGTAGTAGCGTCCATTGAAAGTATGAAACATGGGTACTCTTTGGATAAGGAATTAAATTTTTCATCCAACTAGTACTCTCGCTCGAAATTTTAGTAAAAACTTTGGGAGATAATTTGAAAATACGAGTTGAAAAAGTAGTTTTTCCTTTTTTTCCCTTTGAAATTTGATGATGCAATCAAATCTTATTTTATTATTTCCACTATTATTTTATAATTTCCTTAGGAGGCCCATTTTATACATCAAAATTCCCCTAATGATAGTGCCCATACTCTCCACAAATTGTACAAGCATGATTATTCTAAGAAACAACATTCTTATTTTGTTTATGTGGATTATTAGTACTCTAATATTGATTTTGGTGTTGATTGGGTAAATCAACCCTAGTTTGTGCATTTAGTTGCTTTTCATTTCCTCCTTTCCCATGGTTCCCTTTCAGCTTATTCTTTCATATTTTATTATTTTTATTTTTTGTATTTGTAGTATTGAGTTGCTCAAATGATTGTTTTTGTTGAGGAAAGGAAGGTTGGAAAAAATTAACCCATGTATTTTGTTGAAATGCATTGTTGTTTTGTGGGGGGCTAGGAAAAGTAAAGTATAGATTCCCTTGTCGAGGGTTTCTGTAAGATGGTTGGGAAGTATATGTGCCTTCCAACGTGTGCATTGGGTATTGATTTCCTTGAATCGGAGGGTTAGGAGGAGGTATAGTAGAAATGGTGTAGTAACTGGTGGCAACTGACACTCGTGCTACAAATGTACCAGGAAAATGAGGAGGAGATGGTCGATATGTATTTCCTTGACATGGGGTAGGGTTCCCAGGTTGAAATTGGGTGAAATTCCCAATCAACCCATCATATTCATCATTAGATGCCCCAAGTTTATCTTGCGTGAAATATTACATGAAAGGAGCATCAAGTATAACAAAGTAAAATTGCCTTGATTGTGTGTATATAAGCTCAAACTTCTGAGCATTGGTAATGTATTTTTCTTCATTCTTTGGTAGGGTGGTTGCATCATATTTTTCTATAGCTAGAAAAATCTATTTGAGGAAGAAATCCAAAAGAAGTGGTGGTGAAATTTCCACCTTACAAATACAACATGTGGAAGTAGTCTATCAAAACTAGGTTAATAATTCTAGCCCAATGTCATGGTGAAATGGGAGTTAGAAAAAGGTGAGAAAAGATTCGGCTAAGGATTCAATGTTTCCATGTGTACTTGAATCCTTGCTCACCTACGATTTAAATGTAGGGCCCGTGAGGTTACGCTAAAAATCCTAAGTCCAACTGAGTCTTCGACATGCAGCTGGAGGAACACCATAAATAAAAAGACACGACATGGTTGGCTGGGTCTTCTCTCTCTTTACCTTCAAATTTTGGAATATTTTATGGTAATTCAGTCGACATAACAAACCATATAATATCATGCAATATGGTTTCATTTGTGAGTTTTGAGAGATAAATAGGTTCAATGAATCTACAAATGGGATGGTCCACATGGTATTGACCATCATGGTGTGACCTTGTTGTGATGTGGTAGTGGTACCTTATGGAGTTGCACTAGTGTTACCTTGAGGAGGTGTGTTAGTGGTAGCTTAAGAGGAATTAGTTCCTAAAAAACTAGCATCATGGGTGGATGAGCCTAAAAAAGTAGTAGGGTGTTTTCTTCATAAACTGGAAGGTTGAGTGGGGGATGGTGCAAGACCAAGCACTCCTCCCGATAAGGGTGGGAGGCTTTGTAGGCACCTAGAGAAACAGGGAGCCATAGGGTCCCCTATGGTGCCCTAGTAAGTGTGTGAAAATATTGCGAGAGGGATGTTTAGGAAACAAAATTATGCACACATAAGACAAAGTGAAAAATAAAAGGGTTATTTTTTCCTCTAAACTCTTAATGTGTTAAACAATAGAAAATAAAGAGATTTAGAAATAGGAATTCATGTGTGAAAATTCATAATAGCCTAACATCATTTTTCTTAATCAAAAACTGAGCCTTTTGAATTTTTTTATGATAATAGGGTCTCAAGCCATCAGCCAAAAAATCAACAAAGGTATGGAAAGAGGGTTATCATGAGGGGTACTAGGGTCATTTCTAGAAGAAACTGGTGATGCTTCAAGCAACCATTCAAAATTTCCTCCAGGTGCAAGTGCTCCCACACCAACCATATATAGGGAAATGTTCCCTAGGTTTGGCCACTAAGCTACCTACGACCAATGGGGATGAGAGAATATAAACTTTTGGTTAGAAAATTTGGGCATTGAGAGATCAAGAGTTATGAAGGAAAGAAACATAATACATAATACATATATA
Source organism: Pinus albicaulis (assembly GCA_034641835.2). Classification (NCBI taxonomy): domain Eukaryota; kingdom Viridiplantae; phylum Streptophyta; class Pinopsida; order Pinales; family Pinaceae; genus Pinus; species Pinus albicaulis. Next base: position 5,014 of record JAXQQM020062179.1, on the reverse strand, counting down.
AACATAAACACAAAGATGCAACAAAAACAAATATTCATTTCATTAATATTAAAGAACTGAAAAATGCTTACATATAGAATGGATAAATACTAGCTTGGGCGATGGTAGCTTATATCTGAGAAGAGATGTGGTGGATACATGCCTCTAAAATATGTTACAATGAGGCTCAAGGGCCTTTTTATTATTGAACAAAAAATAGAAACCCTAAACAACCAAAACCCTAACCCTAGGGGATGGAACACCAAGAGTTTATGGGCCTTGTTGGGGTTAGTTGGATAGCCAACTTCCCAGGATCATAACTTGATCATATGATCTCCATTTGGCGTGTACGATACCTTGTTAGAAATTTCTCTATGAGTACTACAATATTTGTGGCTACAATTGGAGGCTTGCTGCGAACCTAAAAAACAAATACTATTTAGGGGGTCAAAATAGCTCTAAAATCTTAGGACTTGAAAAACTAGTAAGTATAGTAAATTGTTCTATAATCAAGGGAAATAATGAAACCAACTAGAGGTCTAGGTGGAATAGTGGGTGGCCACAAATATCCACCTGTATTAGTCCTCCCCCCATAGGAAACAATGGTCCCCATTGCATGCAGAGCCTCCATGACATGAGGAAATTTCTTTTGAACCTGTTCCCTGGTGAGCCACTTGCCTTGGTGAAGGAGTTGGTCTACTTTGAAACTCAATATAGTTGTATCCTATGTTGGTGAGTGTTATTGATATGTATATAGATGTTCCTATCAGTCGTTGCTTGTTCGATACAACTGGGTTGAGCTCTGTGGGTGTCAGTTGCTCAGCAATGTCTGATGTATCCAACAATGGGGGGAAGTATGGTCATAGTCGGTCCACATTGAATATTGGGTGTATGCCAAGGAACAATGGAGTACTAATATTGAAATCATTATCTCCTACAACCTTAGTGATGGTGTAAGGCCCATATCGGAGTGGGCGAATCTTGTGGTGGGACTCAGCGAGGCGCTTCTTCTACAAATGTAACCAAACTTTGTCGCCCACCTGCAACTTGTGTGGCACCTAATGCTATTCATGATGTTGTTTGTACTTAGCATTTTCTCTGTCCAATATGTCATGGACTTGGTGGTGGATGTACATAATGCATTCAATGGAGTTGATAGCTCTATCAAATTCATATTGGACATGAATCAAATTTTCCTGAGTAGCTACAAGTGGTATCGAAAAATCAATGGGACGTAGTAGCTGGAATACCAACCACACCTGAAAGGGGATATTGTTAGTTGAGTTATGGAGAGCTCTATTGTAGCTATGTTGGACATGGGGGAGGGTTTCATCCCATGTGGGTGGATGCTTCTAGTTGTACATGGAGAGGATGTGCATGATCATCCTGTTGACGACCTCTATTTGGCCATCAGTTTGGGGGTGGAAGGTTGTGGACTTAGTGAGATTGGTATCCAAAAACGACCATAGGATTGACTAGAATGTACTTAGGAACTATTGTCCTAATTTGAGAGAATGTACTATTGGATCTCAGAGTGCACCCACACTCATTCAAAGAAGATTTAGGTAGTGGATTCTGCTGTGATAATATTCTTGTAGGCTGCCATAATAGCCATCTTAGAGAATCTATTGACGACCATGAAAACACAGTTGTTTCCATTCTTGGTATAAGGAAGGCCCAACATGTAATCCATGGAGATGGATTCCCAAGGCTGACTAGGAGTAGAGAAAGGAGTATATAGACCTTTCTTCTTAATTGTATTTTTGGGAATAGTGCAAGAAATGAAAGATCTGATGTACTTCCCAACATATTTCTGAAGGTTTGACCAATAAAAATACTTAGGCAACACTAACACTATTTTTTCTACCCAAAAATTCTAATGACCCAACTATAGCGTGCCTCCCAAATCATGTTAGCACACTCGCTTGAAGGAACACAAAGGTTTCCTAGGTGGCATAACAGTCCATCCTGGAGGTGAAAGTTTGGAACTTTCTTACCTTCCAACAACATCTAGTATGTGGTTCCAAATTTTGGATCACTCTTGTAAATATGTGTCCATCCTGAAGTCTCGTGTCCACAAGAGTCGAGCATAGTTGTTAGTGCCATAATGGATGGTTCGCTGAGGAAGTCTCCAACATTATTGGTGCTTCCTTTCTTGTAATTAATTTTCAAATAGAAATGTTGCATATATGTGGACCATTTTTTATGGTGATTTTTTTACAACTTTCCTTATGTCCATATGAACTAAAGGGGTCAGTGGTCTATGTGGATGACCGTTTCCTTCCCTAGAATGTAATGCTTCCATTGTGGGTAGACCTGCACAATGGAATACATCTCTTTTTCATAGGTGGGGTACTTTTTGAATATATATGAAATTTTCTCACTATGATATGCCACCAGATTCCCCTGCTAGGTAAGAATTGCACCAATAGCATATTCAGAGGCATTTGTCTCAATTTCAAATGGTTGATGTAAATCTGGTAATGTGAGCATTCGTGCAGAGAAAAGGTGATGCTTCAACTCGGAAAAGGAATTTTGTTGGGATTCAAACCAAAATAACTTTGATTTCACTCTACCCTTGGTGACTTGAATAAAATTCCAAGTGATATGAGAGAATCCCAACATGATCTTGTGATAGAGATTTGAAAGGCATAGAAAACTGCAGATCTCTGTTAGAGTGGTTGGGGCTGGCCAATCTCGAATAACTTGTATCTTGGATGGGTCCACATGCACACCCCTCTCATCAATAATGTACCACATATATTGAACATCGTTCATAACAAAAGTGAATTTCTCCAAATTGGCACACAATTTGTGTTGTCGCTGGGTTTGGAGGACCTGTCGAATATGGTGTAGGTTCTCTTCCCAACTCTAGATAAAGATCAGGATGTCGTCCAAATACACTACCATGTCCGAGTTGGTGAAGGGCCACAAGATGTCATCCATAAACCTCATTAAGGTTGTGGGGGAATTCGTCAACCCGGAAGGCATGACCAACCATTTGAAAAGGCCCTCCTTGGATTTGAAGGAAGTATTCCACACATCATAGAGTTTTATTCGTACCCGGTGATAATGAGACTTTAAGTCAATCTTTTTGAAATATTTTCCCCCTTTGATATGGTCTAGAAGGTCATCAATTTGTGGGACTGGATAACTATTCTAGACAGTGATCTTATTCAGGGACCAATTGTTGAGTAACCAACTCCAAAAATAGAAGAAAAGAGATATGAACACCTTAGAAATAAGCCACTTCGAGGGGGAAACCTCCAATACATTAAATAAATGAACAATTCTTGGATGATACAATTTACAAAACCTCCTTTCTATATATAGGAGTCCATGGGGCCATAATGTAATCCTAGTGGGCCACAATGTAATCCTAGCCGACCTAACAATAATAATTTAAGGCACAATAATAACAAAATGGGGGTTACAAGGGTACAATAATAACAATAAGGGGGTTACACTAACAATAATAAGGGACTATACTAGTGATATAGGGACCTAATATGCCCCTCTCCTTCAAAAAAGTGTTGTCCTCAACGCTTGAGTAGCTCCGGGTGCTTCTGTATAAAATTCTCATCCTCCCATGTAGAATCTTCAGTGGGTAAGTTCTTCCACTTGATGAGATACTCTGAAATTGATTGTACTTTTTGAGTTCTTGTTTCTATGACTGCTTCATAACATCTTTCGATATGATGTTGATCTTCCTGTTGTTTCATTAGATTCTGCACCAAAGTTGGGTTATCCTTTGAGAGTTCGAGAACTTGTTGTTGATGCCTGATGATATTTATACTTCACTTATCATCCATATTTTCTATTATTTGATCCTTCAAACCATCCAACTTAGCCTCTCCATTTCTGCTTTTAAACCATCTATTTCATCTTCAATTGCTCTTCGTAAGATTGAAAATTGTTGCACTTGGTACCGTAATTTTGATATCTCATACTGCAACTCTTCCTCTTCATGCATCATAGTATAGTTTTTTGAGGGATTAATGGCTATGGAATTATTTTTTGGAGGCATTATAGAGCCCAATACTGATAAAAATTCTAAAATATGCCCTTGGAATCAGTTCAAATTGATTCTTCAAATGAGACTTATGCAATTCGGAAAAATACACACCTTTTTCTTGCTTTTGAGGAGCTCGATATTGAAAATGGATTATTTCTGTGATTGTAGTACTTCAATATCTAAATTTCAGTACCGATGTAGCCCTATGAATTATCTTTCGAATGCCACAGGTCTCACCTGATTTGGATTCTCCAAGGAAAAGTTGTGTCCAATCTCCCACAATGACCTAATTCTGGATTGGTTCAGTAGAGTGAACTTGTACGACTTGCCACGTGTCACTGTTTCGTCCTTTGTCTCTGAAATTGATATCCAAGAAACTAAGGTGCCGGCCTGCGACCACTTTTACGGTGACTCCAATCCGATGCCCAGAGAGAGAGTTATTGAACTTTTCCCACGATCACCTCTTTGAGATGAAATTCAGGAGCCTGAAAAAGCACTACCTTCCACAGATCATATCTCCAAAAATGTTGCGAACCAAGCTCTGAAATTTTTATACAAACTTCCTCAAGATTTCAGCTTCGCACCCCTAAAAATTTCAGCTTCTGAAGCTTCGTAGAAAAAAAAATTATAGCGAAAATGCCACGATGACCTCTTTGGAACAGCGAAACCCTAAAATCCAAAGCTCTGATACCAAATGTTGAGTAACCAGCTCCAAAAATAGAAGAAAAGAGATATGAACACCTTAGAAATAAGCCACTTCTAGGGGGCAACCTCCAATACATTACATAAATGAACAATTCTTGGATGATACAATTTACAAAACCTCCTTTCTATATATAGGAGTCCATGGGGCCATAATGTAATCCTAGTGGCCAACAATGTAATCCTAGCCGACCTAACAATAATAATTTAAGGGCACAATAATAACAATATGGGGGTTACAGGGATACAATAATAACAATAAGGGGGGCTACACTAACATAATAAGGGGCTACACTATTAATATAGGGACTTAACACC